>BGPR01000308.1:357745-387657 GCA_013235015.1 Araneus ventricosus | reverse complement strand
TAGCTTTCCGTGTTATAACATAACTTCCAGAATCAGTAATCAGAATATCAAAAATACTTGTTCTGATAGTTTGCATTTAAATTAAACTGTGCCGAATAAGATATTAAATTGTTCTGCAGCCTATTATTAAGTAGTAAGCATTATTATCCTAAACATTTGTCAATTTTTGAATCTAAAGTACACTTGCTATTTCAATATTCTGGAAAAGATTTTGTATTGGCTTCAAATGCAAAGGCATTATTTAAGTATAAAATATTCTTCATTAAAGTCAACTCCAGTTAGCTAAAAGTAGATGAATTTTCATCAGAGATGAATACTTGACATCTTAAAAGTATTTTAAAAGATTCCTTTGTTTTCAGGTGACATTGAATTAAAGATTCAATCCTTCAAAGACCTTTCGGAATTTATTTAGGAACTTCGATTTTATACAGTTAATGAAACAACATTTTACCGAATAGTCAGCGGAAGCTAAGCCTAAATATCCAAGTCGAACTCGGCTACGCATCAAAACTAAAGCAATCAAATCAGAAAAGTATTATACGAGTATCAACGAGCAAAATATTACTTAAATATCGTGAAAACTCTGCACACTCTAATCACTTCAGTTCGTCACGCATTGTTCACGTTCATGCGAAATGTTACACCGACACAAATTAACTCTTCGACAGTAGTAGAAATGACGCGAAAATTAACACATTCCATTCCTTCGGTAAAATTTAAATTAGAACAACAGAAGATTTTAAGTATCTTAAATTTTACAACAAACAGCTGCATAGCCTCCGTCTTTAATTATTCAAATGATTCGTCTTCGACAAAGACTAGTTCGAAGTCGCTGGTGAATATTTATATTCCGTCCTCGCGATACATATATATCTACCTCGACTCCAACTTATTTGTATAAACACGTTCATACCTTTGCTGATTGTCTTCCATTTTGGAATCCTTTTTGAAACTGTACAGATTGCTAATCCATAGGCTTCAATAGGGATTAAAGCCAGTGGAAAAGAGTTTTAATCACGCAGTTTGGCAACGAGTCTTAAGTTTCTAATTACGTTATATACACGAAGGCGAAAGGTTGCGAGGCCAAACGCGTGAACATTCAACGAAGGCTGCGCCAGTGTGCTGAATTGTCTTTAATTTTGCGCGAGGTGTTAATTGACATGCAAAGGATGGTGGGAAGAGCTTCGATTTCCATTTAGTAGCAACCCTTTTCGAGCTGAGGATATTCAAATTGCCTCGCCTTCTTAATTGCTTCCGGAGTGATTAAGCCGGTGGAATTTTCGAATGGCTTTGATTTTTACTCATTTGTGAGTGAATTCGGGAGAAGGTCCGCGCTGATCTGAATTCTTCGTTTCCAGATAGTTCACCAGCAAATGGTACTTAATGTAAGCGTTGAAGATGAAATACGTTGAATAGCTTTTCGTCAGTTTAGAGCGGGGATAGAATCGGCATCAGAGTGCGGCATGGAGTTAGGTGAGAATAATTTACTGTAAATAGTAACTGAAAAAAATTAGAACGTAGAAGTGTAAATAGCTCCAGATGTATAGTATTTTTTTCCACGCACTCTCACCGTGGTATTTGTCTCTTTAAACTAAAATAAAAGTATTAATATTTTGTTATCGCGGCATCTTGGTATCTGTACTGAACTTTCTCTCGCCACCCCCAGTCCATTGAAAGATTCAACAGTAGTATTTAGTATAAAATAATTATAGTGCGTAGACGAGGTAATGTCTTCGGAATTTCATTTTCAATTGGTTAAGATTGATGTTTCAGTTTATAAAAATGGAATAAAAGGAGTGATTAAGCTGGTGGAATTCTTGAATGGCTTTGATTTTTACTCATTTGTGAGTGAATTCAGGAAAAGGTACGCTGTGATCTGAATTCTTCGTTTGTATAGCAGAGATAGTTCATCAGAAATGCTACATAATGTAAGCGTTGAAGATGAATTTCGTTGAATGCAATCGACATCAGAGAGAGAGAGAGCATTGAGTTAGACGAGAATAATTTACGTTAATTAGCAATTGAAAAAATAAGAACCTAGTGGCATGGCAAGGGTAAAAATCTTCAGGTGTATAGTATTATTTCCCACCCACCCCCACTGTCATGTTTGTCTTTTAAAATTGAAATAATATATATTACTATTTTGTTCACGGCATCTCCAAAAACTGGCGATAATGCACCTGAACCGTCCTTGGCCACCCCCATTCCTCTTCACTACGCCACTGAAAGATGCGTTGAATTGTGTTAAGATTCACTATTAATATTTAGCACAAAACATATTCCAAATTATTCGTAGAGGGGGGTACAATCGTCATCAAAGTGAAGGGCATTGGGTTAGTTGAGAAAAATTGACTTTAAATAGTGATTGATGAGGAAAGCATTCAGTGGAGTAGAAAGGGTACATAGTGCCTGGTGTACAGTATTATTTTTCAGTTTACTGTAGCATTTCACACTTAAAATTGAAATAAATGCATTCATATCTTTCTTCCGCTACCCTTAAAGAATAACGCCTGGAGCAACTATTCACTCTTGACCCTCCTCTTGTTACCACGCCACTGAAAGAATCGTTGTTTTATGTTAAGGTCCAACAGTAGTGTCTGCGGGTGTTTACTGAAACGAAGCAATTTGTGAAATATGTGTGCCTTGCTTGCTGATTATTCGTCACTTCTCTAGTTGCATTGCGCTGTGCTTTTGAAGAATGCGAGTTTATTATTATTTTTTAAATAAATGTTAGGTTTACTGTTTTTTGGGTCTATTCTTAATTTAGTTTATTCTTTGGAGTTAAAACCTTCTGATAGACAACATTAGCCACGTGTCTTAATTACTATAGGTCGTATAAGCTAAACGAACCACCGCGCCAAAAACTAATCAGATAAAAGTGCATGGTCAGTATCAATGAATTACAGCTTTCAAAATACAAGAAATGTTCTTACAAATTTTATAAACATGATGGCTTAATGTGTCTTTCATGAACAGCACACGCTATCTAAAAGCTGCTCTTCAAAAAATGTTCTTATATGTTCCCATAGAAGATTTATGGGCCTGTTAGAGAAATTCTAGCAACCACTCTATATTCACAGTTAGACCTCTGAATCTCACGATTTCATTCACCTAGTCGTGGTAAAAACCTGACTCCGCACAAACCAGACAGGAATATCTCTTTTAGGTTTAAGTGATGGCACTGGCCAGGAAATTCGAGCAAGTACTCCAAAACTCCTTTGATCGAATTTTTCTATCCAATATCAGAGCGATCTCGACGATAAAAAAAAGCACCGAAGGAGGGG
The DNA here is from genome assembly GCA_013235015.1 of Araneus ventricosus. Lineage (NCBI taxonomy): Eukaryota > Metazoa > Arthropoda > Arachnida > Araneae > Araneidae > Araneus > Araneus ventricosus. The sequence continues at coordinate 384,373 of BGPR01000308.1, read as the reverse complement.
AAGGAAAAAAAATCTCAAAAAATCGATGCTTGCTATCTATCCATTCGTATCGCTATGGCAACCATCTCCAACGTGACGGGGCTTATCGAATAGGGTTGTATAATTTATGATAGCCCCCTTGTCCCCGCAACCACCCTTGTTGTATTCCTTGCAGGATTATTTACTAAACGCTTTATAAAGATATGAATGCATATATCATGAAGTGAAGATACTGATATATTGATGTATTAGGAAGTACATAAAACACTCTTGAGTAAGGGCGTTTCTGTTTTCCACGATAATTTTATTTCTCACATTGAACATAGTAGAGCCTCTATTATCCGGCCTCGATCAACCGAGATATCTGCTAACCGAGCCGGTACCAGAAAATCAAATCGAATCGTGTTTTTATCATTTTCCAAAAAAGACAACGAATTTTTCAGAAAAGAGTGGCAAGTCGGCATTAGAACTGATGTGAAAGCTTGTAAAAGGTCGTCATAAGGAGGTAATCTTTTATAATCCAAGAAGTTATTCAAAGAACAAATAAAAACACAATTCTGTTCTCTTCAGCACTTCAATAGTTACGTGGGCAAATCTTGATTTTCATGAAAAAAAATAAAACAACTGTATAGATGTTTCAGTCAGTTTTCGTTGACGAGGTTCAAATAGTAAAACACTTTTCATATTCTCTTTAGCACTTCAATAGTTACATTAGGCAAGCAGTTTTCATGAAAAAATATAACTGTAGATGTTTCGGTCAGTTTTCCGTTGTTGAGCGGGACAAATAATAAAAACACAATTCTGTTTTCTTTAGCACTTCAATGAATTACATGGGCAAATCACCAGTTTTCATAAATATAACTGTAGATGTGTCGGTAAGTTTTCCGCTGTTGAGCGGGAAAAAATAATAAAAACACAATTCTGTTTTCTTTAAGAACTCAATGGTGCGTGGGCAATCTTGAGTTTCATGAAAAAAATATAACTGTAGATGTGTCAGTACTCTGCTATTGACAGGACAAATAATAAAAACACAATTCTGTTTTCTTTAGAACTTCAATAGTTGCGTGGGCAAATCTTGATTTTCATGAAAAAATATAACTGTAGATGTGTCGGTAAGTTTTCCGCTGTTGAGCGGGACAAATAATAAAAACACAATTCTGTTTTCTTAGAACTTCCAATGGTTAGTAAGACGATGCTGATTTTCATGAAAAAATATAACTGTAGATGTAAGTTTTCCGCTGTTGAGCGGGGACAAATAATAAACACAATTCCTGTTCTCTTTGGGAACCTCTTAGCAATGTTTACATTAGACAGGAAAGCGAAGTTCATGAAAAAATATAGCACATAGATGTGTCGGTAAGTTTTCCGCTGTTGAGCGGGACAAATAATAAAAACACAATTCTGTTTTCTTTAGAACTTCAATAGTTGCGTGGGCAAATCACCAGTTTTCATGAACGAAATATCCTTAATAGATGTGTCAGTAAGTTTTCCGCTATTGGGCGAGGGACAAATCAATAAAACCTAATTCCTGTCTAGAACTTCAATAGTTATTAGGCAAGAAGAAACGATTTTCATGAAAAAAATGTAACATGAATGTGTCGGTAAGTTTTCCGCTGTTGAGCGGGACAAATAATAAAACTGGTCTGTTTTCTTTAGAACTTCAATGGTTGCATTAGGCAAATCTTAGAAATTTTCATGAAAAAATATAACTATGAATATGTCAGTAGTTTTCCGCTGGTAGGCAGGATAAATAATAAAGAAACACAATTCATTTTCTTTGGCACTTCAATTGTTACGTGGGCAAATCCTGAGGATTTTTCATGAAAAAAATATAATATGGATGTGTCAGTAGGTTTTCAACTGTGAGGACAGGACAAATAATAAAAACCTACTGTTTTTCTTTAGCACGCTAATGGTTACGTAGACTGAATCTTGATTTTTCATGAAAGAAAGGAATATAACTATGGAATTGTCAGTAGTTTCCGCTGTGAGCAGGACAAATAATCAAAACACAATTCTATTCTCTCAGCTTCAATAGATTACGTCGGCAAATTTTGATTTTCATAGAAAAATATAACTGTAGATGTGTCGGTAAGTTTTCCGCTTTGTTGAGCGGGGACAAATAATGAAAACACTTTTCTGTTCTCTTTAGCGCCCCAGCAATAGATTACATTAGGCAAATCTTCCGATTTTCATGAAAAATATAACTGTAGATGTCTGACCCAGTTTTGCTAATTGTAGGCAGGACAAATAATAAAAACACAATTCTGCTGCTAGAACTAATGAAAATGATTTGCATTAGGCAAAATCTGATTTTCAATGAAAAATATATAACTGTAGATGTGTCAGTAGTTTTCCGCTTTCATTGAGCTGGACAAATAATAAAAACACAATTCTGTTTTCTTTAGAACTTCTATTAGATTGCGTGGGTGAATCAGTTTTCATGAAAAGAAATATAACTGTAGATGTAATGTCAGTAAGTTTTTTCCGCTGTTGACGGGGACAAATAATGAGAAACATACTCTGTTACATTCTCTTTAGCATTAATAGTTGCATTGGGAGAAATCACCAGTTTTCGCTTGAAAAAAAATATAACTATAGATATTGTCAGTAGTTTTCCGCTGGCAGGCAGGGGATAAAATGAATAAAACACAATTCTGTTTTTCTTTAGAACTTCAATGGTGCGTGTAGTGGAATCACCAGTTTTCATGAAAAAATATAACCATAGATGTGTCCATTGAAGTTTTTTCCGCTGTTAAGGCAGGACAAATAATAAAACACAATTCTGTTCTTTCAGCACTTCAATAGTTCGGGCGCAAATCTGCGTTTTCATGAAAAAATATGCTTCTGCAGATGTGTCGGTAAGTTTTCCCGCTTTGTTGAGCGGGACAAATAAATAAAGGAAGCACTTCATTTCTCTTTGGCAGCTGGCAGATTGCGTGGGGTGATCTTTGATTTTCATGAAAAATATAACTGTAGACTTGTCAGTGTTAAGTTTTTTCCGCTGTTGGGCAGGACAAATAAAAACACACCCTGTGTCTCATTCTTGACTTCAATGTGTTAGCGTGGGCAAATCTTATTTTTCATGAAAAATATAATCAGAGATGTAAGTCGGTTAAGTTTTCACACTGTAGGGGGACAAATAGATGAAAACACTTCTGTTTCTCTTTCAGAGCTTCAATAGTTACGTGGCAAATCTTGATTTTCATGAAAAAATAATAGATGTAGATATGGTCGTGTTTCCGCTGTAGGGGGACAAATAATGAAAAACACTTTTCTGTTCTCTAAGATTCAATAGTTACGTGGCAACCTATGATTTTCGGCATGAAAAACTAACTAGATGTGTCGGTGGCTTTCCGCTGTTGACGGGGACAAACAATGAAAAACACAATCCTGTTTCTGAAGTCTAATGTGTGATTGCGTAGGCAAATCTGATTTTGCATTGAAAAAAATATAACATTCAGATTGGTGCCCAGCTGTTTTGATAGGCAGGACAAATAATAAAAAACACAATTCTGTTTTCTTTACGAACTTCAATAGTTACGTAGACCAAATCTTGATTTTCACAAAATATAACTATAGATGTGTCAGTAGTTTTCCGCTCATTGAGCGAAGGGAAAATAATAAGAAAACACTTTTCTGTTCTCTTTTAAGTACTCAATAGTTACGTAAAAATCTCCAGTTTCATGAAAAAATAACTCTTGTAGATGTGTCTGAGTAAGTTTTCCACGGAGGGAGGACAAATAATAAAAGCTTCTGTTCTTTGCACTTTATTGAATCGTGGCAAATCTTGATTTTCATGAAAAATATAACCGTAGATGTTGTCGATAGTTTCCGCTGTTGGCGGGACAAAATATAAAACACAATCTTTCCTTTAGAACTCAATATGTGCGTAGAGAATCTGATTTTCATGCGAAAATATATAGCGTAGATGTGTTTGTAAGTTTTCCACTTTAGGATGGGACAAAAATGAAAACACTTTTCTGTTCTCTTTGCCACATGGTTACATGGGGCAAAACTTGATTTTCGAGAAAGAAAAGATATATATGTAGATGTTGTCAGTGAAGTTTTCCGCTGTTGAGCGGGGACAAATAATAAAACACAATTCTGTTCTCTTTAGAACTTCTATCTGATTCGATAGGAAAATCTTTGATTTTCATGAAAAGAATATAACTGTAGAGTGTGGTCAATCAAGTTTTCCGCTATTGGAGGGACAAATAATAAAACACAATTCTTCTGTTCTTTAGAACTCAATAGTTACAGATGCAAATCTGATTTTTCATGAAAAATATAACTATAGATGAATTGCAGTTTTCTTCGTACACTGTTGAGAGGGGACTAAAATATTCTTTAGAACGTGGCCGACAAATCATTCGGAAATGCAATAAAGCTAGACAAAATCAGTAACACATTTTGGTCTTTTATCAAACTAATCTAATATTTACCAAAATACCATATAAGAAGTTTTTAAACTGACGAAAGTTTGTTAAAATGTTAATACATGGTGGTATTTGAGGACTTAACTTTATAATTTCAAAAGAACATTTTTGGAAAACATTGTCGAAAGAAAAGAAGTGATTTATAGTCAGCGACAACTCAAGTTGGCGCTAGGTAGAAAGTTACCAGCGATCGCATTGTATGGGGGATAGAAGAGGAAAATGAGGGAATACAAGAAAAGTTACCCTATACTGGTCGAAAACGACGAGAGATTTTGGTATTCCCCACATTTAGATTTCGTCCGGCCAACAACTTCTTAAATTTTTTCCATTCGGGATACCTGTTTGGATGTAAAAAAAAAATCCATGACTCGGAATTTATGTAAAATTTTTTCGCGATTCAAGACTTCGAAAATAACTTATAAAATAAAGCACTAATAATAGTTAAAATAATAATAATTTTACTCGAAGATAGGTAAAAATAAGACTATTACAGTTAAATAAAAATAAATTTAACTAAAATGTATCAAAAAACCAATTAAGAAACTGCTATATATCAAAAATGATTATCTTAACGCAATTTTACTGATGAAATGTAAAGAATCCAGAAAGAAAAGATATCCATAGACAGATGTTCCTTGTAAAACTGTAATAAATAAATATTACTATAATTCTGTAATGAATACTCTGTTTTACTATTTTTTAAGCTGCATTATACTCTCTTTTACATTAGTTTTATTTTGTTTTACGAATTTTTTATGCAGTCAGAGTGTATATTATATGAAATTAGTTAACACATTGCATGCAGATTTAAATTTTGTATTTCTAAATACATTTTGTATCCATTATGAATAAAAAAAAAAGCAATATTTCAGATTATGAAATCAGTTACGACCTGTCAGAGTCAGGAACAGGACTCGATCAGCAAGTCGAAAGAGACCTGTGCACGACTCCATCCCGGTCACGACCCACACAATTTTAAGTCATGCGGACCGTAATCTAAAGATTTTACTGTATTTACCCAGGGCCATGCATTCGATATAGTCCAACCTAGGATGGTCAGAGATGCAACAGTATGGAGGAGTGCAAATATAAAGGAGTAATTGTCAAATATTTACAAATTCAGTATTTTTTAAGACCATACAAATATACTTTTTTAAGCATTACATAAGCGATAAAATAAACTGAGTCATTAACGTTCAACTCTATTACAGTTAGAATCACCAGACGAGAGGGCTGAGGAAGTAATGTCTTTTAGCTAGGTGACGTAGAAATGTATAAATCCCTGACCTGTCACTGTTACCCTGTTAGGGCCGGTTCAAATATTACGTAAGCCAAAGGGGGGAGAGGGGTTTATGATTTGCTTATTTTTTTTGCTGACAAGGGAGGAGTATGGTATGCTTACATGGAACATGTAGAAATCCAATTTATTTCAATATCTTATAACCTGACATATTAATTTAAAAAAATTTAAATTTGGAAAAAAAGTTAATTGCAACAAAATTAGATAAACTTTATTTTTATTAGCTAAACATGGGAATGTAAGGAAATTAAACTTACGTTTTTCATTTTAAGAAACCCTAGTTAAGTTTATTTAGGTCAGAAGTCTTAAGAATTTTACAAATTAGGTCATACTGTTATACGTTTTGTAGAAAAGGAACGGGGGGAGTTACGGTTTTACGTAATTATGGAGAGGTTTGCGATTTGCTTATTTTTATGACAAGGGGGGAGGGGTAAAATACCAAAACGTGCTACGCGTTATATTTGACGGCTTAGCAGTTTTTCCAGGTATGGCGAGTAAGTCTAATTAACACACGAGCAGGTACATTTACACCCTAACATGCCTATTTTTGAGTAAGTGCTTTATTGCGCAACAGTGTCGAAGCGAAGGCGAGTCCATGGCCCCAGAGGTGAGACCGGTGCGCTTTCGAGCAGCAGAGGATGATGATTTACGAGCGTCGTTTATCGCCGATCTGTTTTATAACCAATGCTCCCCACCTGATATACGAGGGTTCCTGGGTGTCATACGGTTATGACAACTATACAGGTGGTTTCTCATCTTCAGCAGAACAAACAGCGTGTTTTATGGCCGGAAAATGGAATAGATAAAGATGACTGGACTTCGGTGCCGGAGCAATAAGACGGCCGGCTGATAACGGCGTGAAGAGATGAAGCCCCGACGCCCCATCAGATGGGGTGGGAAGTGTTTTCCATTCCAGAGGCACAAACATGATTGTAAAGAAATATTTCCAAGAAGAAATTTAAAGGAGATTCGAACCTCCAGTCCGAAACATCGTATAATGTTTCAGGCTTGGAATCGACTGTTTCTGTATTGCTTTGAAAGATTTGTCTTTAATTATAACAACATAACGTATAGACAGAAAAAATATATGCACGTGTGTATAAACGCATAAAACGAAGAAAAGCATTGTTGTAAATATATTTTTAAAAATGTATTAAAATTAGTCAAAAATGTTGTACTGAAATGTGACTGGTATCACTGAAAGGCTAATTTTTTGAATTTCGAAGAGTGTAAAAATATATGTCATGCAATAATGTGCTATAAAATTATTCAAGGAAAACGTAAACATTTCAACATTTCAATGAATTTTTAATTACAAATATAATTAAAATGTTGAAAACCCCATTCGTGGTGAGCATTTACTACCCAAGAAGTAACTAAGTACAAAATTTGGTAACTCTAGATATAACCTGCAGAGAGTTTTGAACGATTTTTGCACCATGCATGTTGCCATTTCGCGTGTCTCAATTTACAGCTACCATCCAGCCTATGAACGTTGCCATCTTAAAATAAACAGCTTTGGTATACTGATCTCTGATGGTAGAGAAAATAAATATAATTGAAGAAGTTATTTTAGGGACTGGATTTTATCAAAGAATTTCTTGGATAGCTTAAGGTGTTTGTTTGATAATATAAAGCAAAATCTGGAGCAATCGTTGGTTTTCTGATGTTCATTATTCTTGTATATCATAGGAAGGAAATAATGCATAGAAATGAATGGAATCAGATTCCATATTTTGTTGATCAGTAATAGATTTAAATCGTAATGAGCAAAGCAAGCGTAAAAGAATTGCAAGGTAAAAATTAAAATAAGTAGTAATATTAAGCATATTCGTTTGAATTATCATCAATATTTATCTAAAAAATGAAAATACCTTTCTAATGGTTTCCATATCAGGGTTGGATAGTTTTATACAGCGTTGCACAATGCGTTATTGTAAGCTTTAGAGTTGATTTTTGGATTTAAGAAACCAGTTCTAGATTCTCAGAATGAAATATTCTTTTTTTTAATAACTAAAATATAACTTTTTCTCCTTCTTGCTTTTTTTTCTGCTTAATGCTCATTCTCATTTTCACTAAATCACTTTTAATTCTCTTTGTGCACTGGGGTATTATTTCATCCAATAACAGAAAAACTCGCTGAACCATGTGTGGTACGAGCTGATTGCTCTAGATTTGAATCCCTAAAATTGAAAGTTGTTTTTGAACTTATAAAAGACTGATACACAACGGTCACGCTAAGGTACCTATGTCAGGCTTCTAATAAGACTGATGTTTAGTCTTTTCTTTTTACTGATTTGTGAAGAAAAAAGACATAGAAGTACCAGTGCAAATTAAGAATAAATAAAGTTTTTTTCTCTTTTTCATTGATGTGAGCAAGGCCAGATTTCTCTTTCAACGTGGCCATAGCCAAGGCACAGCTGTCAGGGTGGTCCATATACAGAAGAAATAAAAACCATATATTTACGCATTTTTCAGGGTTATTTTCAAAGAGCCATATAAAATGATGGTTTTAAAATTTGCATTCGTTACATTAAATATATTGAGCGATACATTTATTGTCTTCCGTGGACCTTATCGTCTCTTGCCTTTGAACTTATTTGCATTGAAAGAGATTTAAAAAGATCTGTGTACTTCAGTGACCCTTCAAACCTATTCACACGGATAAAAGTGCGAACGAAGAAGTCCTATTAGGTATTTCAGATGATTTCGAGAAACTGAGTATTTTTGTAGGCATTATCATTATGTTATTTCATAAGTAGTATAATTTTGAATTAAAATTTAATGTGGTTCAGAGATTGCATTAAGTGCTTATATGTTTGAAAAATAAACTATTGCATAATAAATTGAAAATTATTAACTTTTTTAGAGGGGAGAGAGAGTGGAGAATATGTTTTGGCCTAGGGCGTAGAAATGTATAAATCCGGCCCTGGATGTGAGAGTACTTTTTCCTCAAATCCAGTGGGCTACATTGCTCCAAGCATGTTTTACATTGTTTTAAGATAGGAAAATTTATGTAGGTTAAAGTTGTCCTTACTTATGGTTTACTTTAGCCCAAAGTAATAAAAAAAATTCTAAAAAGTATATAAAAATAGCTTTATTTCATCACAGACTATTAGAGAAAAATTTAGATATTTAAAATTTGTCTTAAAAGCTCAGTTTCTACTATTTGTTTTTTCTAGTATAAGATTAAACAAATTTTTTTTATAAAAGTGGAACAAAGAAACATATTCACGGTACATATTTATTGTAACGACTGTTTTGATGCTGTAATCTTTGTCTCGTTTTGCTATCATGGACCAAAACTATGTTGTTTTGGGTAAAGCTTTAGTGGATTCTACACAAAATTGCGCAGATTACAAATAAAGACCGTAACATTTTGAGCTCGGCGGCGAAATGACGCGCCTGCTAATTAGCACACTTTCATTTATAACTGATTTAGTTCAGCACGTACTTTTCATTAATAATGCATTAAAGTCTTAACAGAAACATTTTTCAAATTCCGTTCAAAAATTAAGTGGTTGCATAATATGCTCTCCCTTATCCTACTTTCGCCAGTTTTGCTTTTAACTGATTTCATCTGATTGATTGAGCAGCATTAAAGAATATAATGCTCCCTCCCTCCAACTTTAATTGTCCTATGTGGCATTTTCTCTCACATTAAGAAAAGGACAAAGTCAAATTTGGCAGCATTAAAGAATATAATGCTCACTCCGTCCAACTTTAGTTGTCCTATGTGGCATTTTCTCTCAAATTAAGAAAAGGACAAAGTCAAATTTGGCAGCATTAAAGAATATAATACTCCCTCCCTCCAACTTTAGTTGTCCTATGTGCCATTTTCTCTCAAATTAAGAAAAAGACAAAGTGAAATTTGAGAAAATTCAGTCTACGAGATAGTTGGCTGTTCATTTTTTAATGTATATAAGGACAACTACCATATCTCTTAATTGAAAACGGAAATTTGGGTTGCCATATTTGATTTTATGTAATCATTTCTTGGCGGTTTTTTCGGATAATAGCTTCGAAATTGATCGCCGGAAAACATCAATCTTACTCCCTGGAAAGACATCATGGGCGAAGTGGAGAGAAAGGGTCATTTTGCATAACTGAAAAAGATTTTTGTTGATGCCAATCGAGAATGTCTGATTGTACATCGCATAAAAAACACCGCGTTTGATCACGCTATCAGAGATTTTCTTATATGGTAGGATCCGAAAAAGTCGAAGAGAGGACACTTCCGATATTTACGTCCACGGCTATTGTTAAATATCTATTCTCTCAAATTAAAATATGCCTGTCTTTAAATAATTTGAGCACCGTGTCATTACACAGAGGCAGTTCACGCATTTTTTGAAAGATATTGTCAACATTTTTTCATTTTACCGCATTTAAATGCTTCTAATACAGAATTCTGCATTCTGTCACAAGCTAAACAGAAAGACGATGAAAACTATGCATATACTTTCTAAAGATTCAAATCATTATTTATTGTTTAATTTACAGTTGAAATTGAGCAGTTTAATGACTTAGCAACAGTTCTTTGAGTTGGTAAATTTTATTTTAAAATTAAAGATCTTAGCTTGAGTGCATTCACAGAACTTACCTTCATTTTCAATATATTAAAATGTTTTTTTTCCAGTAAATAACAAATTTTCGTGTATTATTATCAACCATACTTATTCGGCCTTTTGATATACCGATTCCATGGTATTTTTACAGCGTTTTTGAATAACAGATTAGGAATATTACTTATTCTGCCTTTTGATATAACCATTCCTTGGCTTTTTTTAACAAGGTTCTTGAATAATAGATTAGAAATATTACTTTTTCTGCCTTTTGATATAACTATTCCATCGCTTTTTTTACAAGGTTCTTGAATTGAATAACAGATTAGGAATATTTCTTTTCGGAAAAAACCCTAAAACACAGTCTTCGATCCATTGATAAGTTTTACTTTTTAATTTTGTTATTATTAAAGAAAATATTGTAATATCAGTTGACAATTTAAATAGTTAGTTGAGAAAATAGTTACTGAAAAAATAAAACGGTTGTCTATATATTCCACTAAAATGTTAAAAATGTGTGCGAACAGGCTCTGCATAGCTATCCTCTCTGTTCAGTATATAAAATATATTTCTGTACAAAATTTAATTTAGTACTTTTTCAAAACGATAAAATATGCGCAATGTATCGCAACGAGCATTTCCCCATTTCTTTCCTTTCATCCGTAATTATTTATTCAAAAATATTCACACAACCTGCTCGCCAAACGATAACAATACATAACAACCGCCTCTCTCCCATGAAAGTAGGCGTCTGAGCGTATACATACTTTAAAATACCCCCGCACTAACTCCTTAGCAGAAAGTAATTTGTTACTCGAGCCGGGCGCGTTTCTAGAGTAATCGAATGTTAACTTGGAAGTAATAAATGCAATTTATTACCCGAATTACGGCCTTCCATTTTGCGGAACAAAAGGGAAAAGGAATCGTTTGCGGATAAATCCGCTTAAAATAACGCATCCCACATTTAATCGAAGTCCTCCTTCCTCCAAAGTGAAGTGAAGAGAGTGGATAAATTTTTCATGCGCTGTAGAGCGATATATTTTAATTAGGGCACTTGCTTTTGGAGTGTAAAACGAATCGACGGAGAGTGGATATGAATATTTGAAGAGGCTCGCGAACCGGCCGTGTTTGCCGAATTTAATATTCAAATTAATGGTTTATTAAAGGGCGGGAAAGCGGTTGCCGTTGACGAAAGGGGTTGTGGGATAGGTCTTTGTGGTGGAGCCGGATTGGGTCGTCAACTTTAAGAGGTTTCGTTGATGATGGCACACCACGTAATAATTGTGATTTTTTTGCGTTAATAGTATTTAAATTAACATTCTAGAAAAATAGTATCGGAAATTCTAGTTCTAAATAAAAAGCATATTGAACTGTGTTGCAAACATTAGAATAAATATGGTGACGCTTTCCTTCCAAACAAATAATTTATTCTGAACTTATACAACAAACAGCCATTTTTTTAGTATGAAAAGGTTATTCACAACAAAAAAATTCTCAAGTTAACAACATGGATTCCAAAAACACCCCATCTTTTCATTCTCCATGACCATGCAACTTTCATGGAATAAAAACTGTGACATTGGCATTATATTTCTACTTCATTTTTTCATTGATGAGTAAGCCTAAAGGATCTTTTGATTTTATTAATTTCTTTCTAATAAATAAAGTAGATCACGTTTTCATGACGTCATTACATTTCAAATATCTTGATACGAACAAAATAAAACTTAGTATAGATACTGATTATATGAAATATTTCTTATGTATTAGTTACAGATATCACAATATAAATTATCTATAGTTATATACTTTCTTTTCCTTGATAGATTTCGATGAAATATTTTTCAAATCTTTTCAGTTAATGAATTTAATATTAAAATACACTGGTTATTTTTGCTATCATAGCTATTTCTTTAATATTTAGGCACTGATCTCTATTACAAAGACAATGATACTTTTTTAAAAGTGATCATATTTTTGATGTCCCATTACAATTTTAATTGTTTAATACTGAAAGAGTAATTAATAAAGAATAAACAATTAAATATTTACAGTAATCGTTTTCTCTTCATAAGTATCGTTCCAAAGTGAACCTAATAAACTTGAAATGCCTTTTCAAATATTTTTATCAATGCTTTGCTTGCTTTGGGAAATGCGTAAGATATATGGCGAGATCTGGGTTAAATTTTAACACTCTTTGAGTTACACCGATAATCCCTCATGTTTTAGAATTTCGAGAGTTATTACAGAAAGGAATAAGACTTCTAAATATTTGCATCAAATTAAAACTCTTAAAAAATGAAAATGGAAATTACAATTATAAATAAAAATCATGTAAAATATGAATAAAGGAATATAAGCAATAGTATATAATAAATAAATATAAGCAATATTAGTCTAATAAAATGGAGTTTTGTTGCATTAAATCTTTTTCTAGCATGTAAGTCGGTCAACAGTTGTATATTTTCTTAACGAAGACGAATTTTGTTTAAGAATTTTTCTAATTCAAGGCTTCTTAAACTATTGATCGACACCCCTAACAGGTTCATGTAGGGAAAAAAAATAGGGACACAAAGATTCTCAAAGTACTGTCTTCGTTATTTTTAAGCAAAACCAGTTTTAAAAAATCATCTTAAGTTAAAATATTAAAAATATAATAAACAAATTATTTTCAATTGAATATCCTTTTATTTATTTTTGTTTAATGCTTCATTGTCTGATCAACTCCGAGATCTCTCAAAAATATTTGATGGAAATTAATGTCGCGGAAACATTCTCCACCCAAAAAGAAATTGCTAGTGAAAGTCCCAAAACAATTCTACCAATCGAAATCACAAGACAGTACTCTTCATATTATAAAGACATCAAGTATGCAAATTTTATAAATAATTGCAATATATAATAATCAATGTAATAAACAGCTTATTTAATTTATTTTTTTATTAATACAGAGAAATTAAAAGGAGTTTGATGTGTTTTCTTTTTATGTATTATACTTTTTTTATTTTTGTGTTCGTCCTTTGTTAACGATAAAGTTTTGCGTTTTCTGACAAAATGTCTTTCGGTTTCTACTAACATTTGAGAAATTTTAAAGTGATAATTATATTTTAATTAAATTTCTTAAAAACTAAAGCTAAAAATGGAAAGTATGTTAAATAGTATTATGGCAATATAGAAACTTTCCTAAGCATATAAGAGGTCTGTAATTTATAACATTTGTTATGTACCTTCCTTATTTAGACCTTTCTTGATCAAAAACTTTTCATATTGTTGCAATATTGACATCACGTGACTTACTTATATAATATGCCTGTTGTTGATATCGATAGAAGACGGTCCCCCCCCCTTAAATAATCTTCTTTAATACATGACTTTTTCCCCCAAGGTATAACTTCAAATACCAATTAGGACCTTTTTAAAATTCGTTTCAGGAAATATTTCCTTGATAACAGTTAATTTAAATGTATGATAATGGAAATAAAATATTTTCTTATAAATACATGCTCTGTTATTGGTCGCAACATTGATTTTAGCAAAAGCTCCATAACAGTTTATTCATCGTGTAGTTAAGATGTCACGAATTTCATTCAAAACAAAGGATTTAGCTTTGAAAATCGCCCCATTAAAAGTTTTATTTTAACATTAAAATGTTTTTAAGTTCCGAAGCTATCAAACAAGCCAGTAAATATAAAATATTCCGATCTTAAAATATTTTTACCGATGAAAGCATCGCCTTTTTCAGAGACAAGAAATACAAATAACGGCTCCTAAAGCATAATGATTTGTACTCATATATCCATCGTAACGATCAAAATATCCAGTTGACAACCATCCCCTCAGATTCGAAAAATATTCCCCGTGCAAATGATATCGTCTACATAAATCATCACCATACAGAAATGATCATGCCAAAAGATTACGATTACGATACGTGAACAGTCGATCGAAATGCAACGCATAATAATAATAATCCAAAATAAAGCTCCCCTACCGTTGGCAATCCGCGAATAGCGAAACATCCCGAAAAGATTATTCGAAAAGAGTAGCACAAACCCCATTACGTCGGCTCGAATCAATGACAGATGGGTGGTAAGATGCACCATTATATATCCTTTCCATTTCTCAAACTTGCTTGCTTTTAGCCATTATTCGAAACTATTGGTTCCTTAAGCCTTCAACCGCTCGAAAGCACGAAGAACATTATATATTCCTCTACCACGCGAGCCTTAAGTTGTTCCTTCTTATTTCTTCTCGCAAATCTCGAGACGGAGGATCTGGCAACCGCTCTGCAATAATGACGTCACTTCGCTCCAGCGTTCTAATGAGAATTTAAGTCGCGTTCTTCTGTCTATCAATTGTGTTCGATAGCGTTCCTTAACTTTATACATAACTTGGGCGAACGGGAGGGATTTAAAAGTATTTTAGGATAGCCTAGAAATAAATAAAAATAAAAAGAAAGAAACAAAGACGCGTGTAAAGATCGCTTTTTGGAGGGAAAGGATGAATAAATATTAAAAAAGAGATAATTCTGAAAAGATCTGACGACACTTTTGGCGTTGATGGACGAGCACAACGCAACGGGTGGCAATTCTCTCTGGTGATAAATTCGCGCTTTTAGGCGGGAAAACAGGAAAAAAAAGTTCCAAGTTTGCAGACGATTTTTCTTGGAATACGTAACCAGAGAGCTTTTTCAAGTCTAATTCATTTTTGGTTCTTCATGAGGCTTTAATGTAATGAATGTACCGGGGTGTTAGTCGGTTAATTAGATGAAGAAAGTACTCGCTAATTAGCCGGAATGCATTCCAAGAACTAATTTGAATTTAGTGCATATTTTATGTTGCAGAGAATGGAGTTGGGGAAGATTCATTTCCTTTTCTGAAGGGGAAAAAATGCTAAGTTGTTTTAAATATCGCTGACTGAGCAAGTAACTTTCTTTCTATTTAAATTTCTGGTATCTTCTTTTTATAAGAAATTATTGTCTAGAAATAATTTACGCATTAATTAATTTTGTAATTACTCACTAGAATGTGTGGTATCGTTATTTTGCAGGTTTGTTTTGAAATTTATTCCTTAACAAAATTTGTGCAAAAATTTTTAATGCTCAATTTTTTTTTCTACATTTTAACATTAACACTTATTTTGAGTAATTAATAAACAAAATAAAGAAAGATCGAAGAAAATAACAAAATTAATTAAAGATGTGAAAAGTAATTTATTAAATCAAAAGCGATGGAAAAGTGTATATTGTTATATTGATGTTGATATATTTTTTTATTCATTAGATATTTAAAAAGGGGCATCCTTAAAAATTGAAAGTAAAGTATGAAAATTTAAGTTTGAAAGTCAATTTTGTTTCAAACATTTTTTATGAGATACTCTAAGTAACTTTACCCTTTAACTTTATTATGTTTTAACTGTTTAACTATGTATTCATTCTTAAAATCAGTAATTGTAAACTGTGTTTGTCAGTACAATTACTTTCAGTTTTATCCTTTTATTTTCAGTTAAAAAATATTACTAGTCTAAGTATTACAATCATGTGCTTTTAATGGAATTTTCAACAGCGTAAACACTTCTGCTTTTTAGCGCTCGTTTAACAATTTATAAGCATTATAAGAGCATCTCTGTGTTTCAGGTTCAAAATAATTGGACGCAGTTATGGAATTAGAAGTCATTTCCATAATAATTTTGAGATTTAATAGTTTTTTGAAAACATTACAGATGATAATTCTAATGTTGCATTACAAATAGCCTGTTGTTCGATTTAACGTACCTTATTACAGACGCTTAGATAAAGTTTGGAACAGTGAATCCGAAATCCATTAATGGCAGATGGTTGTTCAAATATCATTGCCAACTTCATATGAATAATAATTGCAAGTATTTGAAATAATCGTTGATTTATTAAAAAAAGTGTCTTTGTTTGAAACTATGAGATTAATTATCACAAGTCATGAAAGTTCAAAGGTATAACCTTTGAACCATTGTCAGATTAAAGGCTTTTTAAGACTATTTCTTAAAACAGTTCAATTCGTACAATGGCAACGTGAACAAATGAAATTGATTACTGATTCAAATGAGATGATTTATTATAGGTTCATGTCTATTCGTATCCTAAAATAGCTATTTTAATTGATGGCAACTCATTCAATCATTATTTAGTTTTCATTTTTAACCATTATCTGACCATGATTTAAAATCCCTATACTCGTTTCTCGCTGTCATCACGTATCTTTAAAATAAATTTTAAATTTCAGGCATCGATATAGCAATTCAATCATCACTGTCGATAAGTATATTCATCTTTGTGGATTTAAAGTAATCCAACAGCTTTGAAAAATGTTTATTGGCAAATGACTTGCCAAAAGCGCAGAACAAATCTCTGGCAATTGTCTTTTCTATTTCATACCATTTTGGAGTGGTATTTGTATGAGTGGTTTTACAATAACGCGCTATAAGACAAATTTTATACTAATTTTCAATATTAATTAAGTTATATTTGGTGCAAATTTGGCTTTTGCGCTGTTAAAATCCATAAGTCAACCAATCTGTCAATTCAATTCTCTTAGCGACCTTTCAACATGCACAAAAAATTATATAAATGTTTTAAAGTGAAATTTGATGAATTCCTGTTAATAAAATCTGTTTCTGAAAAGCATTTTCCTTCTTTTCCTACAGGTGTGGTTCAAAAATCGCCGCGCAAAGTGGCGGAAACGAGAACGCAACGCCGCAGCAGAACTCAAGAACGGCTTCAGCACCCAGTTTAATGGTCTGATGCAACCCTTTGACGACAGTCTCTATTCGGGATATTCCACCTACAATAACTGGGCGGCCAAAGTGCCCTCACCTTTGGGCGCCAAGAGTTTCCCATGGCCAGGACTCAATTCTGTCAATGTGAACCCCTTGGTGACTCCCAGCCAGGGCATGGGCTGCTTTAACGCATCTTCCCCGCAAGGCATCACCAGCTCCAGCATCATGCCTAGCGTCAGTATGCCAGTGAACAGCCTCAGCAATCCAGCACCACCATGTCCCTATGCCACACCGACACCTCCCTATGTATATCGTGAACAATGTTCCACCATGACTTCTAGTATAGCCACACTACGGTTAAAAGCCAAACAGCACACCGCAGCTGGATTTGGCTCCTACGCACCCATGTCTCCTCGCCAAACGCCAACTCTGTCGCCGTGCCAGTACGCCACAGTGGACAGAACGACGGTGTAACCTTCCACATACGTGGTGGACAGTGGACTCAAATGCTCACACACAACTTGCTATGAGTGAAAACTTCTCTGGTTGGAGCAGTTCTCACTGGTGACAATCTTCTAGGACCCCTCTGATGTGGACTTGTATAATACGTTTGGGGATGAAAATTTTTACTAAATGAAGTCTTCATAAATACATATTAGAGTAAGGACGATTCGACGATGAACATTTACTGAGAAAAAGGAATGTGACTTAAATACTTAAAGCCCCACATCTTGTACTTTGGTCAGTTCATTGTCGAGATTTTGGTGATAGAGGCTGGCACTTCATAATGCTGTTGTTCCTGTAAGTTTCAGACATAACCCAAACTGTTTTAATACGATATTCTTTTTCTTTGGTTTTAAACGGCACAACTTTAATTTTACAAGTGTTAATTGAGTTCTACAAACTTTTATACGTATTTTTTTCATTTGGTTCGTAGGTTGTTATTCGAATTCTCTACAAAGTTTTAATTTGTATACTTATTAGAAAATTTTACATATTTAATCCAAATTTTTCAGGAAATACATGACCAAAAATTGAGAAATATGGCAAGCATAAAATTCAAAAAATGCCTATGACTCCAGATCAAAATTATTTAATAATCCTTCCACCTTAAAATTGTTGTTAACAATATTTATTTTTGTTAAAAAATAACAATTTTTACTTATATTTGTTGTAAATATTTTTCTGTTGATGAAATTTGCATTTAAGATGATCAGATAACAATTTTAGTATAAGAAAAATACAATCTACAATTGTTTCCCACTTATATTTTTGAAGTTTATGGATAAAAGTATGAAAAGATAAATAAGCGTAAAATTATTTCTTTTCCACATGCCCACCTACCATTAAAATGCAGAGATTATTAAACTGTTACTACCATGAAAAGTATCTATTAAATTATTACTTCCTCAAATCTGGTCGTGTAGATCAACACTGGGGTCGAGGAAAACTTCTCAGCACTTTCTTCGTTCACATTTTTCAATATTTTATGTGAAAAAATAAAACGACTAACTTTTAAATAAAATATTTCTTTAAAATCTGTTGATTTTATTACAATTTTAAACTAAATTTGTAATCATTAATGAATGCTTAATTTTTATTTATTTTCCAATTTTGAGATTCCGAAAATTTCCCCTCCCGCGGAAGGTGCTCGCGGTTGAAGAAAATTAAAGAGATTACTATAAGGTAACTTGATTTTGAACTTCAAAACAAGCCGAAATGTGTAAATATCGAAAAAAAGTTTAAAAAATCAAGCGACTCCAATGAAAAAATGTTTTTTTATAAAAATTCCTCTTTAGTAATAGCCTCTACTATGCTGAAATGTTTAAAAATCTTGTTTCGATGGAAGGATTTGTATCATAAATTGTAGAAATACAAACCGACACGATTTTTATAATATAACAATCACACCATTGACTGAAAGTTATTATTATTTATGCGTGTATATACGTAATTTTGACAACGGATTGTTAAATGTTTGTTTGTTCATTTCATTTATACAGACAATTCTGTTTTATGTTTCCAATTTGCTTTCTTGAGCACCTTATTGCTGTCAAACATTTTTCAGTGTCTTCTCTTGGTGCACTCATTGTGAATTGTTAGAGTTTATGTGTACTGTGAATTTTTGCAAAATGAAACTTATTCGATCCAAAAATCATTTGTACTTTAGTAGATTTACGGTATTTTTAAGAAGACATGAATGGTACGTTCTTCGAAACATTGGTTGAAGATTTAAGTATTATTTTCATGTTGTGCAATACATGAGCCATTGATACATTTAACTTTGAAAACGTTTTTACCAGTTTTGAATTTTCCAAATAATCAATCAATAAATCTTTTGATTCCCTTATGTTTATCTTGTAAAAATTACCTCAAGAATGAGACTTGTGTATAATTCTTTCAAAAAGAAAATACTGTACTATCTGCAAATCTACAAAAAATTTTACTTGCTTCTGTAATTTAACAGATGTATTCTTCTAATGAACCATTCGTATTCATTGGCAGTGTGCTTTTTAATTATGTTCTCATGGGTAAATGATGTGTTTTTCAAAAAACATTGTCGTAGAAAAGACGTATTTCGGTACTTAATAACTGAGTTTTTTATATGAAAAAGCTTAAATATTTTCTGTTCTAGTCAATGTGTGCAATTTTTTAAGAGTTGAATGTCAAAACATGGATGAAAGGAAAATTAAAAATTCACATTTAATAATTATTAAATCTCAGATATATTTTTTATGAAAATCTTTGTGATTAATTCGTAGATTGTTCACTTTAAGAATTGACTTCAATTAGTTTTAACCAGTTTTGAAAATCGACATAAAAGTAAATAAAAAATGTCGAATTTTAATTAAAATTATTTAGTTAAAAATTTAAGTTGTTTAATCAAATTTTAAATGTCCTATCAAAAAATGTCCTATTTTCCAAAAATGTAATAATAATATCATTCCATTAATAATTTATTGGATTATCCAAAATTAATTTTAAGAAAGCAAAAATGATATAGAAATATGTATCGATGCGCAGTGTAGGGTTAAATCTTAAAATAGGGCTTCTTAACGCGTTAAATCGGAAATCGAAAACTTTCACGGCTTTTTATTTCTTTCAAATTCTACGATAATTGTAAGCAAAATTATAAGAGAATCATCTAGGAATATTTCACTGAAAAAATACTAAATAACCTTTATTATGTATATTTTATTGAGTATTAATAACATCTTAAATAAATATTTTAAAAAATGAAATCCTGACAATATAGCTATGTGGGTCTCTATAACTGAACACGAAATGGTGAAAGCTTAAGAAGTCCTGTTTTAAAGAATAAATATTTCGGTTTGTTTATTAGATATTCTTTTATATAGATTTCAGTTTCGAATGTTGATATTTTTTTAAATTTTTTCCTTTAAATTTATGTGTTATTTAAAAATGGACAAAAATGATTCGATGTCAAACATATAAGAGGATGGTTTAGAAATTATCTTCTAAAATAATTTCTGATTTTAGAAGTTTAAATATGCTAAATTAATTCAGAAAAATGTAAAATTATTTATCAGATTATTTGTTTTATCTTGAAAGCTTCTGAAATGGAATTTGGTTCCAATAGTGTTTGACCCAGAAGTTAGATATTCGCATATTTCATAACATTTAGTTCATGGTACTACATATCATATTTATTTTTATTTCACTGTTTCTCTCATGTACATACGGTTTTATTTACTATGCCAAAGATTTTTTTGCTGTTTGACGAGAGTGAGCTCTAAAAGCTGTGTATCATTCTTATAAGATTTCCTGTGTGTATAAAATAATAAAAGTATTCGTTTAGAAGAAGTATTCCATTTTTTTCAATGTGTGAATTTCTTTTACATTGATTATTAAAGCTCACATCCTTAGTTATTGAAAGGACATTCTATGAGAACTAGATCTGTTGGTACAAGAATTCTGAAGAAAAGTTCTTTGTTTATTTGCAACACGTAATTCACTTATAAAGGCGCAAAAGTTTATAAATAACCATGTCTATAATGAGTCGCTCACACCCAGGCGACATCACATCTAGAGTCCATGATACATAATCGTCTACAGTGTGCGTCAAAAGTTTAAGCACAGGAATAATTTTAAAACAAATCTTTAAATATTCATTTTTAAAATTAGTGTTTATATATGTAAAAAACTATAAAATTGAAATTATACTTGATACAGTCATGTTTTAAACTTTATTTTCAACCATCAAATTCAGCAAGAATAGGAAAATAGGTGTGTCAAAAGTTTAAGCATAGAAGACATTTATCTTTTTATAGTCGAGTAAAAATAAAATGTTAACACTTGATTATTGCTCCTTTAGATTGAATTAGTTGAAATACACGTATCTCCATCGATAACACTAGGTTCTGTATGAATTCTGGCTTTAGTTTATACCAAGCATTGAATCAATGAATTTTTCATTTATCATAAGATAATGCTTCATTTAAACGTCTTGTTTTTTCATGTAAAACAGGTCGCGAAAAAAATTTTCAACGAAAACTAGAGTCGCGGAAATTTTTGAACTGAAATGGGATCTCGAAAAGAAAAGAAATGTTTAAGAATTCTGATCTACTTTAACTCCTGTTAAGAAGAAATAACTCGGATACTTTTAGGTTTTTCCACGTAGTAAAGGTGAAGAATTTATTTTATGTAAACACAGAAGATGCATATAGATTCCTTTAATTAGAATGTGCATTAGAAGAAATTAGCTAGAATTTCGTTTCTTCACGTTATATTTGCGAAAGAGCGTAGGAGTTCTGGATAAACTCTAACAGTTTATTTACATTCTTTTTAACAGGTCATTAGACAATAGATTTTTGCTTTCTTACAGGTCATTAGATCACGGAAACTGGTTCTCTTCCTTTCGGTTTCCGAATGGAAATAGATACAACGTGACAGGAAGGAATTCTGAGAATTCTTATTGATTTTTAGCATGCTATCCTGTAAAGAACGAGACTCTTCAGCTACAAGTTAATAACTGGAATTTCAAAAGTTTAAATTTTAATGATTAATGGTTTCCAAATGTTGTAAAATAAAGCAATTCAAGATACAGGATATAAAAGAACATGGAAAATTAAAATTTACTAAAATATCTCGCAATGAATCAGTTTATTGAACGTTAAATAAACAGTTTCTGTGAATCTCTTTAGCGATGACAATATAGACAAATAATTAGCACAATTTCAAACCATAATTGTGGAAAAAAAGAAAGTGATCGAAAGCTTTGTTTGAAGATGGCAACTCAAATAAATATGACGGTAGTCCCCAAATGGAGGTCAGATAGGTAATTGTGTAAGGGTTAAAAGAGCAACGGATGGAAAACACATCATATATTAGAGAATTTTTTTATATATTTTAACTTTAGTTTTAAGTTGAAATCAGTTTTTGGAGATGACTTGTGCTTCAATCATTATTAAATTGTCATCATTAAAACAATCATATTTGAAAACTTAGTTCGTGACTCTTTCCTAATGCAGAAGAAACTTTTCTCCTAATATAAATCCACTCAAAAGAATGAAATTTTGATTGAAAAGTAAATAACTAAAGAAATCAAACTTTTGTGAAATTTGTTCATGCAAAAAGCAAAGGTAGAAGCAATTCGGCAGAAATTTCGCAAAATTCGATTGTAAATGATTAAATTTAATTTTTTTGGATCGAGTGTGTCACATCAGATGAATATCCCAACATTTTTTTCAAGTGGTGTTCCGACAGTGTTCATTCCCGCAAGATGCCAAGATATTTGATTCAAATTACTGCATTGTTTTTCAGGATAAGTCTTTAAGTTTACAGAAACATTGAGATATCCATTCCAGATTTATGCATTCATTGTTTGGGGCATAGAAAACAAAGAAAACTCGAAGCAGTATATGAGGTGTTTATCATCGGGGAATCTTTTCTCTCAAGTGAGAATTGCCAAACTATTTTAGTAAAGATTCAGAACTCAGTAAAACTTAATTTTTAAATGTTTGTGAAAACAAATCACTTCAATGGTGGTTACACGCGGGGTCGTCATCCACCCACTTTTTGAGAAGAAAGTTAAATTTTTTATTTCATTTTTCAATGCCTAAAACGAGGAATTTTAAAAACGCAATTGTGTTCGGGAATGTCAACAAATTTTGTAACTAAATTTTTAAGTTTTGGTGTCTATCCCCTATATTACCGGGTACTTTTAGATGCCTAAAAATTTTTGCCCCCCCCCCACTTTTTCACCCAGTCGCCTCCACTGATTCACATTTAAAATAACTTCAATACCTTCAAATTAAATTTCGGATTGATAAGTCAAACCAATTTTTTTATATTGTTTTTTTTCAAAATATATTGAGGGAGGGTGGGATTTATCTTCGGAATTTAAATTTCAAGCGAGAAGAACCTAAAAGAATGATTGCGACCCCTTTATTTTTCTATTCGTACCCACTTGGGCATGTGACCCAGAGTTCAAGACTCTCCTATTTGTTGTGCAACGGATTGCAATACGGAAATACATTTAGAGGCGTTTTACAATTGTCAACCTGAAGTCAATAAAATAGGTTTTGTAGGTTAGGTAATTAGGTAAAATAGGTTTAGGTTAGGTCAGGGATGGGCAAACTTTTTCGGTCGCGGGCAAAAAATCGAAAAAAAAAAAGTTTGGCGGGCCAAGGTAAATTTTTCTAAAATTTTAAAAACAAGATACAAGTATTACAATTTAAATATGTTAATGAGATGAATGAAATTGCGATTTCACTTTTAAAAGTTCCTTATATTGAGGTTCGAAATGAGATGTACTGATTCTAAGGAACAAGGCTAAATGCTCATCTGTCAGTCTACTTCTGAAATAATTCTTTCTAAGGTTCATAGTTGAAAACACTTGTTCACATATATAAGATGAAGCAAACATAGTACTCAACAGAAAAGAAACCGGAAATACCATCAATAAATCAAATAAAAAAGAACATTACAACCAGAGGGCGCGAGCGAAAGGCAGACGCACTGGCGCCAACACTGTCTGTGCTTGCTATTTCCGTCGATTTATGTTTTGTAGAACAAAAATAGAGAAAGTAAAAAGATCATCAGTCCTTTGAAAAAAAGGAAGAAAAAAATAATATTTAAACAAAGTAGAAAAGGAGATGGATATATAATATATAAATCATATTTCCTTTTAATTTCCGTCGGACCGGCAAATTAAAATTCTATCCGCGGGCCGGATAAAACCTTCCGGTGGGCCGGAGTTGGCCCGCGGGCCGTAGTTTGCCCATGTCTGGGTTAGGTAATTCAGTAAAATAGGCTTAGGTTAGGTAATTAGGTAAAATAGATTTTGTTGTTAAAATAGGTTTGAATTTGGTTCCTGATAACCTAAGTGCATCGAACTAGGAAAAACTAAAACTAAATTCTATTAAAAATTATTAACTAGAACATTTTAGGTAACAATTTAAGCCAAGACTTATTTCTTTGCTTTCAAACAGCCGAAGAATCTGATAGGCAAAGAAGGTGAGACTTTTCATCACTCCAGTTATGGTTTCATTCCACAGTTTATAAGCCTCGATGTTCACAAATTTTTGTAATTTACATATACAATAATGCACACTTGTACGTTTCTCATTCATGCGTCGTTTATATTTCATCGTAGTCCCGATTCATTCGTAACCTTAGTAATGATAAATTACTCCGTTTATACGACGCAAATCTTCGGATATAAGTCGTTTCCCCACTACTTTCTAAAATGCGCATATTTTCTGCCTCAGTCATTATTTCTTCGTTCTTATTGGAGGAGGGTATTTTAATGTAAAACAGGGGGTATAACATGATGAAAAATAATGTGAAGTAGTTGATACGCATTCCAATGGACTCCACGGAAAAACTTTGGACTTATTTTGTTTCTCAAAACACCAGTAAAAATAAATCAGTGAACTTAATTCTATTTATAATGCTGTTAATAGTCACAGACTATTAGCACATCAGATGACGATACTCACTAGACCCATCAGACCACCAGATACTCATTAGACTTAATAGCCACAGACAATTAGCACATCAGATGGCGATACTCGCCAGACCCATCAGACCACCATATATCCATCCGACTTAATAACAAGAGACAATTAGCACATCAGACGACGATAAAAGATTTTTTAATTTAACACCTACCTTAATGCATGTAAATCGCATTAAACAACAAATGCATAATCAGTATTCAGGATATTCATTAAAGGTATGCATTTTCTCACTTTCATGATGAATGTTTAATTTCAAAATTTCATTATTGTTTTGTATGCTATGTAGTAATAAACTGGTACTATCTTATAAAAGTTTTAAAATTATTACTTTTGAAGGAATTTGGCTAAGTAGTATTAAATTTGTGATAATAAAAGTTGTTTATTAAAATGAATCGATAAATCGATTCTATGTCTTTTCATTTATACGTCGTTTTACGTCAGTCCCTTAGGAGACATGCTGTATTCCAAATGGTTCTATTAACAGCGCTGATCGAGACGGCATAATACAACTATTTGGTGGACGTTTTACATCGACGTTGAAGTGACAGAACAAGAAACATTATATATAGGATGTCCACTTTAATCGTGGTATAATTTCCAAACAGTTAGGAAATTAAGTTTTTTATGGGGTTCTGAATATCACTACTTTAGACGATTTTAGACTATTTCAATGGTCGTCTCGGTGTATATCTATCTGCTAATCAACGAAAAGCGTTTCCTCGAGGTGGCCTCTGATCTGCTGAAAGTAATATAGTTTAAAAATTTATAACTCTGTCAGTTTTAGTTGTAGAAGATATGAACTTTTTTTGTTTAAAATATTAGTATGTAAAGACTATTTTACTGAATATGACTAATAGAACAGGGGGACTGAATAAAAGTTTTTAGCTGTACATTTATGGATTCAAATAACATAAAATACAGGGTGTCCGATAATTGTGGGACACATTTCGAAAATTAATAAAAAAAACCCCTGATAATATTACTACTACGGTGGGTTTTCTTTTTTAAATGAGAGAACAATTTAAAAAGGGTTTTTTCAAGTATGTAACGCGTTATGGCGTTCTAAATTTGCTACAGCGAGAGAATTTCGTACGCAGTGGCTACGGATCGGCAGAAGCCGATGCGAGTTTTCTGGTTTCCTTTTTTATTTTTCTTGAATATCTCAAAAAATATTCAGCTTTCTCACTTCATGTGAATTAACAAATTAAAGGACGTAGCATTTCCTACAAACACATGCTTTAATTTTCTTCTAGCTTTCATATTTTCGCAAATAATGGCTCTCAAAAATGGGAGTTTTTTAATAATTTTAGGCCAGGTAGACCACCGTAAAGACGCGTTTCATATTTGGAAAAAAAAACTTTTTAAAATGCGCTCTCATTTAAAAAAATACAGCAGTTGTAACATTATTAGGTTTTCTTTTATTAATTTTTGAAATGTATCCCACAATTCTCGGACACCCTGTATATTACTTTCATATCATTATATTTCTTTCCTATCATTATATTTCTTTCCTATCATTATATTTCTTTCATATCATATTTCTTTCATATCATATTCATATACTTCTTTCATATCATATTTCTTTCATATCATTATATTTCTTTCATATC
>BGPR01000308.1:324910-357735 GCA_013235015.1 Araneus ventricosus | reverse complement strand
CTTTCATATCATATTTCTTTCATATCATTATATTTCTTTCATATCATTTCATACATTTCAACATAAATATAAAAGCATTTTTCAACTGGAAGTACATGCATATCATTATAAAAATGAACTATTGGGAAACGATTAGAGTAGGCACTCCGTATATAAATAAAAAGAAACGTATATATTAGAAATGAATCTTTGAGTGGCCAACCTCGATGCACTTTACTCAGGCAACAACAAAAAATAATGAACTGCCGTTATCGTTAGTCTGAGTCGGCCACCAGTTCATATTGTCTAAGGGATGAGGTTTATCACTTCCAGCAGGAACCTTAAAGTAAAGGAAGGCCTTGGAAGGGCTTTCCTGTTTTAACTCCGCAAACTCCACCTTCCCCCAGATTCTAAATCCTCCCAAATTAAAAAGAGAGGATGGGGTTGCGAGGAGGCCTTTCCCTTTTTCCTGCACAGACGATTCCTTCCATTTTATCCTTTTTTCCACCCCCTTTTTTCCTTCATTCGTTCCTGAGGAATAAAATGGAACTAAAACGTTCCACATGAATGGCTTTTATCTCACGTTTTAGAATGCAAGTGGATTTCCAGGGTAAAGCGGCCGGTGAAGACGCTGGCTTTACTTTCTATTCTTTTGTCTTAAATAATAAAAGTTCCCCGCACTCCGCTTGTAAGGCTTGCGGGAGAATATCGAAGTTGTTTGTCGCATGATTTGGTTTCCAAAATGAATTTTGTGCTTATTCCTTGCTGCGAGAATATCGTTTTGAAGTTTTGGAAAAGCAGCGCAGTTTTGATTTGTTTTCCCGAACTTGTTCCCTTCGCGAAACTTCCTTTGTAATACGTATAAACAAAAGAAATATTCAAAATAAGAACTTTTTAAACAATGAGTAAGGGTACAAAAAGAATGGAAAATAGTTCAACAACACCATCTGAATCTATATGTACTAGACTAGTATAGTGAAATCTCTTTAGTACATCGTTCAAGGGACTGTACCAGAACAATGCACTAAAGAAAGACATTCTATCGAATCTTGGTCTAAACTGCGATAAGAAATTTTAGATTTCAGTATGATGAAATAATTTTTAATGAGATTTCAGAATCGTTTTAGTTTATCATCAAGGTTATACTTTCATACAATATTAATAAATTTTAAATATTTTAAAATTTTAAAAATTTTATAAACAATTGGTCAACGCTTAATGATAATTACAAAGCCATTATTGCATTAACTCACTCATATAAAGATATTTCAGCCTTCTCAGCTTACTTCGATTTTAGAAAATCCAAGTAATTTGTAGCAAAAAGTAATTCTCATAATTGTAATTCGAGTAATGGTGAAGTTATATACAAATTTTAGTTTCACAAAGAAAACACTTAAAATATCAAGATTAATTTCAAATAAGAAAGGATAAAACTATAAGCAAATATCAGCTAAAATAAGCCAATGAAAAAGTCACAAACCACTTCGAAAAGATAAGTACCATTAGGTATGAAAAATAGGTATTCGAGAATGGTCAAGTTGCACGCAAATTTTGCATTACTGAAGGGAATACTTGAAGAATCAAGATTAATTTTGAATAAGAATACATATAAATGCATAGAAACATCATCCAAACTATGCAAATCAATTTGTTTTAAGTTTAAAAGCACAAAAGTTAAAAATTGTTTTGACAGAATATTCAAAGTCTCTGTGATAAAGATATGAAACTTAAATTCCTTGATAATTGGTTCATTAGTATTTCCCTAAGATACGAATTGAAAATATTTTGAGGTTTTTTTTGCATAAATAACTTCACAATACGACAAGATAATTACAGATTGTGCTGGTGTTTAATTAACTTGAACTTGGATTTTATAATATTTTTTACATAGGGGAACGGTGTGTAAAAGTAAGCTGGTGGCTAAAAATACGCAAGGCAATTTTACCATGTTGGCAACACTGCAGAAAATAGCCACTGCGTTTTGCTACTATCTTAAAATACGATGTATTACTATTGGTTTGCTGCACTTTATTTTCCATTTACGAGGCAAAATTCACTTTTCTTACTTTTCTATCTAATTTTTCAAACATAGAGAGGAAGTGTTAATCAATATATAAAGTGAACGAAATTTTAAAGGCGTAATTCAAATTAAAGCACTTATCATAAGCTATAAGTTGGTGTAGATTGAGTTTATATATCTATGGCGTTTTGGTACATAGCGGCGGTTCAGTCAAGATTTAACGAGAAGGCCAAGAGTTCGCATTAACTGTTTGTTCACTGTGTACTCTTTGTCTCCCTAAGCTAACGATAACTTTTACTTTTTTCTTGAAAGAACATTAAACAATTGTATATAAACGAATAACTCCGATGTAATTTTTTATTGGAATACAACAGTAGTATTTTACTACAAAATAGTTTCATCTTGAGATGATTCTGTTTTGTTTTTTAAATTTTTCTTTATTTTAGTTGTGCAAAATATTATCATCGGCCTATTTCATTGTTTCTCTCAAACTTTTAAAATACGGTGATGTTTTATAATTTGTTTTAGCAACTCATTTATTACAAAATCTCGCCTTATAAAAGGCAAACAGATAGATACCTCTCATACGGAAATAACTGAAGAGCTTAACCCCAAGTTGGAGGCTGGGAGGAGTGAAAGGGAAGTGGATCGAGAATTGGGGATGAGCGAGTACACCTTGCGGAAAAATTGTAAGCTCTAGGTTAATAGGCCTGTTTTCTTTTATCATTTCTGCGCTTCGTCATCTTTTAAGCAATGTTTAGGCGTACAGAAAATACTACCTGCAATAAAATTAATGTTAGCTTTAATTCAATTTTACAGCTTCCGAAGCAAAAGGAAAAAGATAATATGAACCGGAAAAAAGAGAAAAGTGCTTACGTCAGGAATCACGACACCTTCGCCTTTTTAAGTCTTTTTGGAAGAAAATGAAAACTACAAAAAATAAAAGACAGAATCTCATTGAAAATGAAGAAAGGGAAAAGAGAGGGTAATATTAGCATATTGTGGAACTTGCGCACAGTCGCATTTGCGATAAGTCATTAAGTAGTGTTCTTTGCGCACAAGCGTTGGAATGGTTGCAGTATTGTAAACTTTATCGACGTCTATATGATTTGGCACATTGAAAACCTTGGACATATGGCAATCAATCAATGTCAGTAGAAGAATGACACTTCGTGCCCCTGATAACACAATGATGCTTCTGTGGGAAAATGCTAAGAACCTTAATAAGTGTTATTTTCAAACAAGTGACTAATACGGATATAATTTAAATTAAACAATAGATAATCCATATAAATAAATCGTTATATAAAATAAATTGAAAATACATGAATAATGTAATTATCAGTTTTCCCTTGTGAAAATGGTGATTATCTCATAGAAAAGAACCCTCACACATTAATCACTCTCTTAAGTATGCATTGTCTATTGCCCCTCTAGTTGTTCGCCAAGTTTTCCTACCAAAGGTAATTGCGATCCAGTAAACCTACAATGTGTGCGCAAATTCCACTAGTTGATGATGTGCGGAAATGCGCCTGTGCGCATCGGATACAGAACCAATATTAGAACAAGAGGAAAAGAAGCAAAACGTAAAGAAAAGATTGAATTTTTTTATGACGACAAACAAAAACCAGCTAGACCATGATTTCTTCTAATGATACTATTTTAATTATTTCCTAAGGATGTGGGAATTCCTCTCAAGAAAACTGGATTCAATGTGGATTGTGCAAAGATAGGTGGCAAAAGGATTATAGTGCCTCATGTGTATTTGTACGCGACTATTGTTAGACCAGATACTCTTGCCACCCTTAATGGCACTCTTACCCTCCAGGTCGGCCAAGAGTACGCAATTGCCTTTTTTTAAGTTTTATTTCTTTCCCTTAAATGACGAGAGACAAAATCCTGAAATCCGTATTTATTAATTCATAATTAAATAAAGAACATTGCGTGAAATTTTGAAGTCTGCATCTTACTTATTTACCTTTGATAAGCTGAAAGTCACTAAGTGCGTACACTTACCCTCTTTTCCCCAGGTGGTATTTTTCGAATTGAAATTATGAATGTTTGCACTTTCGATCTATTGATTGACATATTGTTACACAAATCTTTCTGTGGGTGTATAGTGTAAACAGTCCAACACGCAGGATAATGGAGAATGAAGATTTATTCACAAATGTGCAGGAAATCACGTAGCATTGGTAACAGGAAACAATAGATCTTGCACAGATTAGCAACGCAAACAGACAACTCACAGGAAGTAAGAGTTCAGCACTTTGAGATTTAGAAACACAAACAGTCAGCAAATCACTAATAACGACAATAACAACACTTTCAATAGAGCTCAGCTCACCGGCTTCCTAGCTCGCACTGCAGACGAAACTCCAAAGTCGTTCCAGTCGATCAACACTCCACTCTCTGATCCAAGCGCGGCCCTTATATACTCTCCCCGACAGGCCGTGACGTCCATGGAGTTTCTCGTACATTCAAGTGTATTTTCTTTCCTAATAGAGATATCGAGAAAAGGATCGCATTTTATGGAATCATCGATTTGTCGCCAAGGTCAGGGGTTCAGGCCCGAGCATCCCATACTTACCCCTGTAAAACTCTCTTCCTAAACATAAGACTAGTGAGGCAGGAGAGCGACATTACACTTTTGCAACAATAGTCATTCTGGATGTTGTGAATTTAATACCAGACAATAAAATTGTTTTCATATAATTTTGAAATAAGTTTTGTACAATTGTTTATTTATATAGTTATTGTGCTTCGCATGAAATGTTGAATTGAAGAAAATTGAATGTTGTAAACTATATTTATAAGCCATATAAGTCTTATATAAAGTTATATGTTTCGAAACAACTAACACAAAACTAGCTTAAGTGTTCTCCTCTCAAATTTCTCATATATGTATTCACACAATATGACACATTTTTGTGTTTAGCATCCTAGTAAAGTGAAGAGAATCGTGCGTGCGTTTTGGATCTCTTTCTTTTGACCAAACGGATCCAAATTTAATACAGATCTATAAATTTGGTGGCAAGCCAACATTCATTTATTTTGCTGGTTCATACATACACGAGAATACATTATCAAAAGACAGTCAACCCTTTGACTGATTTGGTCCAAACCTTGATACAGATCTACAATTATGATGATAAAATCATACTCAAAATTTAATTCATCAGTGTCGTTGAGTTTTTGAGTTATCACGTTAACGTGAACACAGACGGACAGATGGGTAGACTTTTCTTTGATGGATTTCTTCCGAAATCGACGCAAATCAATAAGTTTGCCGTTAAGACCATAAACTAGATTTCATTTCTCTGGCTTGCCCCCTTACTGAGTTATCGTGAGACAGTATTTCCAAAATTTGGTTATTAGGACATAGGAAAGTCTTAAGCGTGGGTATTCATCAAAATCCCGAAACCAAATTTTTGTCGGTTACCATACAAGATCTCCTGTACTTATAACCGAGTTCCGTTCCGACTGGCAGGTCGTAAATTAGATTTATATTTTTTAACACTACTTTAATTCAAAAGAGTTAAGAAAAAAGTGTACTTCAATCGAAAAAATTCAGTTTATGTTCGTATAATTATTGAGCATAATGTGAAAAATACATACTACATCTGTACTCTATTCACTGCACAAGTACTATAAACAATAATACAGATTGAAATTATGCATTATTTAAAAATTTAGTTTTGAAGCGATGCTTCTTAACGCAGGCTTCGGAACGAGTAGTTAGCGAAGAAAAAGTGAGTGTCACGAACGGAAGTACTACGTCATACCAGCGTAGGCTCATCGATGCAGTCACGTCACGAGGTGGAGGGACGTCATACTAGCAATATGACGCTATAGCGCCGAACCATGCCCCTTCCAGTTTTAAGTATTAGAGATATGTATATAAATATATGTAAACAGGAGAACGGTGTTGGCTGGTGAGTTTAATGTTAATTTTGCGGATAATAAAAATCAGATCCACTTCTAAAATTTCTTTTTCATTAATTTAATTTAACTATGAACAGTAATCCGGCAGTGTCGGTGACAAAGTTTCACACAACCATTGATGCAGTTTTTTTCCAGATGTATTAATAAAATAGAATCGTAGACATTTGTATCATATTTCAGTTATTACAAACCAATTGTTTCCATGATAGAATGTGATGATTAGATTAGATTTTTTTTTGTTTCAATGTACAGATTAATATAAATGTAAATAAGTGTTTTTTCAGTAACTGCTTGTATGCCTTATGAATTTTTTATCTGTATTAGTCATAAATTATAAATAAATAATGAATTTTTATATATTTGTACTTATTATCATTATTATAAATAATTAATTATTGCATTTTTAAATGCATTGTTTCATTTGGAGGAGGGAAATAAAAGAAAGAGAGAGAGTGTGTGATTCTACCATTATAACCTTTGATTATATAGAAAAGAGCAAGAAGTTTCGCTTCTGTCGTGCGTCCACTCACTGACATACCCGCTTTTTTTGTGGTCACAAATGCGGATGCTGGTAAGTCGAAGAAAAGGTGTACTTTCTATACAAAGTGGTAAAAAGCCATCATTGTTTAAATGCTGGTATGCCTTATGCCCCCTACACTGTACTTCAGAACTTAAATCAACTACTATATTTAATCCTATCATATTCAAATAAATAAATTTCTGCTACCTTGCCTCTATTGTCCACACGGTGCGAGCGCTATCATTCTCTTCTTTCACACTGCAATGCCCCAGCGAGTTCTGAACAAGTGACAGAATCGAATCGCTGCCTGCTCCCTTCTGTCGAACTCCCCGGGGACCCAACCACCTCTATGAACCCCTCCAGAAGAACAACCCATCTTCTATTGCGTATTTATCGACGACCGAACAGCGATGCTCGAAAGTCAAACCGAAACCTAAAGGTGCAGCGACGCGCGTGCACACCAACAGTCCACCCTCGTTTTCCGTGCCGTTTGGCCCGTGATGGGTGTCTTCATTGAGGATGGAAGTCCTCCCCACCCTCCCGTCTGGTTATTTTGCAGACGAGAAACGGTCTGTTCGTCTGCAGCTCTTTTTTTCATCAATTTTTAGAAGGAGTCCCTAGGGTTTGAGAGTGGGATGGACTGCTGTGTCAATGCTGGCAATGGATTTGTTAAAAGTTTGGACATCGCGCGAAGATGGTAAGGAATGGTTCCCTGAAGACGCTATGCTGGAGTGTTTTTGAAATTCGTGTTTTCGGGCTTTGTAGACGCAGTCTAGAAGGATGTAAGGTTTCTGATATGAATGCACTGAATATATTTTTCTCTCTCGGATTTTATGGTTTGTGAAAACAGTTTGAAAGGGGTGCAATTTGCTTTTGTATCAACTGAGTTAATGGAAGTATTCGGATAGCAATAGCTGCAGTAATTAATTAAAAATCTACTGATATCGAAATATATATTAGATCCACTTAAAGTTATTCTGTCAAGTTTATTTTTTTAACGCTGGGTTTAAAGTATTAGATTTATAGAAGAACTTCTTAAAGTAAATGTCACCATCCCAACATAAATTGCTTGTATAATTTTTGGATTCTCGAGAACATTAATAGCTTGCATTTTTTAAGCTACCTATATTTTTTAAGAAATTCCAAATTGATCAATTATTTCTTTATTGTTAATTTATCTTCAATTAACGTATTTCATTTACGCCCTTGGTGCCGTAGAATGTTTTACAGTCAAAACAGTCTCTAGCTTGGTGTTATGGAATCATCAGCAGATTTTGGCGCGGATTAAGAAGTCTTTGTTTAGAGAAGCGAACTATTTAAGAAAAAATTGCATTCTCTCTAATGTTTCTTTGAAGTATAAGGCATCCAACCAAAGGATAAAAACTTTTATAAATAATGTATTGAGTCAGTGAAATTCAGCTCATTATATCTGAAGTAATTTTTCTTCTTATTTAAAATGTTGTTTGCCTTTACAACTATTCAATTTATTATACCGTATTCATAATGCTCATTTCAGTTTCATTGTTAACTTTTTCCATTTTCTCTAACTGATTGGAACAAAAAATAAATGAAAACTTTATTCACTGAATATTAATTTAGTTTATTTTACGCGTAATATAAAGTCCAGCAACGAGAAATAATGTTGAGAATTATATTTAAAAATCTGTTTAAAATTATTAAAATCAAAGAAAAAATTCATGACAGCTCATTATTTATTTTTAAACTGTAAATAACGTTTTATACGCAGATATTTTACCCGTTGAGACTAATTCCACTTGATCTAGTAGAACTAATCAAGTCCTTGAGCCAAGAACTCAAAAAGGAAGCCGTCAGCAAGCAATATTCCGCAGGCGGCCACCCTCCCAAGTGCCAACCGCACCCGATCCTACTTAGCTAGGGTGATCAGGTAAGAATCAGCAGTTGACTCTTTGCACCTGCAAATAACGGTTACTGTACCTGCAAATAACGTTTTATCTGCAGGTACTGTACCTGCAAATAACGCTATCCTTTAAATATATAGATGGCAAACAAAATTGCATTAACACACGTCTGTTAAAAACAACAACGTTTCTTTTCGAAGCAGACAATTGACGGAAGTTTGGTTAAACTTTTTCATTGGAGATAAAAAAAAAGTGTTTTTGCTGTTTCTGAGAAACAGTTTTTTTGTTTCTTTCATCCGCCACTACATCTGAATTTAAATAAATTCGCCAGTCGTTAAAAATCTAACACCAAAGCAACAAAAGCCGACAAGCTTGCCAACTGTTGCAGACTCTAGAGAGCAAGATATTTATTAATCTCATTGCTTCATTATAGGCATTACACTCACTGCGTCTAGAAAGTTATAATTGGACGGTTCAGAGTTAAAATGGACGAAGTTCATGAGATTCATTTTAGAGAAAGCAGCTCTCAAAGATGAATATCTACATTTAAAATAACAGTAAACTTCTAACAGTTCTTGCTCCCTGGACAACACAAATTGACTATGGAAAACTATGGACTTGCATCATTAGTGCACAGAAAATATAATATTCCTGCTCTACCATGGAAAAATGAGCAAAACATGGACTTGGTCCACTTTAACTCTAAACCCTCCGATTATGGCACATATAATGACATTTAACACACATCTATTAAAACAATTACGCTTCTTTCCGGCACAGAAAACTGACATTTATTTATTGGAAGTCCAAAACGTTGTTTTCGTTTTTTTCAGAGAAATGGTTATTTTTAACAAATGGAAGTTTTTCATCCTCGACTTCAGATGACGTTAAATACATTCATCTGTCGGTTAAAAATCTACCGCCAAGACAGCAAAAGATTATTTACAACAATGGCCAACTATCTCGCCAACTGTCACAAAGTCGAGACAGCAAGGCACGGGCATTTGTTAATCTCATTGCTTCATTACAGGCATTTCTCTCGAGTAAAGGAGCTGACATATCTCAAAGTGACAGTCCTCATAATTGCCCCCCTTCCACTTCACCCTCCACTGAACCTGAACCCAACGAACCGGAAAACAGCCTGATACTGATAGGTGAGGATTCGGTGGCGCATGGACAACCCCTCGCAATTCAGGATTAGACCACTTGCGTAGCGAGGAAATGTTTAGAGAGGAGGCGATTTTATGGTGCCAGAGATATGCTCGCAAAAATTTTATGGACCAGCACAGAATGCAAATTTGCTGGATGGACGTTGAAGTCCAGATCTTGTTTAATCTTATTTCATTTGCTGGAGTGGAAAACCATAAAATACACCATCTGCGAAATTTGATTGATTTTCATTATTTATTTAATTCGTGGAGTTGAAGGAACTGCGATAGTTGCAGGTTCTGTAGGAAAATATACCAGCTCTTCTTTGTCCGCCTGTTCATTCCATGTTGATGCAAAGTTCATTTTATAGTAAACTAAACGAGAACAAAAAATTACTCTCACACATTAAATTTTTAACCAGCGAATAGAAACTTCCGTTCATAGGGCAACCAGAACGAACGAATGAGTTAAAACATCTTCAGAAAATATTTTCACGATCCCAAAATCCATGTACGCAACCCCACTTAGGGCCAGGACCAATAATTTAAGAAACTCTGGCTTACGGTGGTTCCTTTAAGAAAACGAGTGGAATTTTTCTCATTTTTTTCCGAGCCGAAACTTCTCTCCGTACTGCGACCAGAACTAGAATGTGAAACTATTAAATGTAAATGTTTTCACACCTCCAAAATTCCTGTAGGGAACCAAACTTGGGGTCAGAACCAATATTCATTCATTTCTGGTTCCATGACTAGTCCTTCAAGAGAACGAGTGGAATTTTCCTGATTTTTGCAAACCGAAACTTCCATCCGCATCGCGACCAGAACGAACGAGAGACTAAAAGTACTCACTCCAAATGTTTTCATGGCCCTGAAATCCATACGCAACCCCCCAGCTAAGAAAAATCTGCAAAAAAATTCTTATTATATTTTTCTCTAAATAATCTGCAGATTTTGTAAGACAGCAAAAAGAAATCTGCATTTTGTCTTCAATTCAATTTGCAGTTATTTAGCAGATTTTCACAACATCGTTAAACTTGACCAATAATCTGTTGATTTTTTGAAGATTTAACTGCAATTTCATAATATCTACATTTCTCTAAATACATATTTTGCACCATATTCTCTAATATTGGAACTTTATTTTTCAAAGGATATGAAACAATATTAGAATGTAATTATCATTATTGTTTAATTTTACAGCATAAAGAAGTTTCATCGGTTCCTTTTTCAATTAGTGATATCAACCATATACTTGTGAAAAAGGAATGCATAAGCAGAAAAAAGAATTCCCAATCGAAAATTGCCACTAAATTTTTACTAGTGGGCACTAAATTTTTTAAATATGCCACTGAAAAAATGAATTCTAAATTAATCCTTAAAATAAATATTTGAGGTTTTACCATTTTAAACTTTTCCCCCATAATTTAATTAATTTCCAATTAGTTTTCCCTCTGTCTTTCTGACTAGCTATTTTTCTCCAAAAAGAAGGGAAAAATGGATAGAGAAAAGGCTTATCAAAAAGAAAAAAAAGGTGAAAACGAATTTACTGAAACAGAGAATCCAAATTATTGAACAAAAATATTACTAATCTCATCTATTACTCATCTCTTCGACTTTGAAACACACGTTCTGACCATGTTTGATTTTTACACCACTAAATGGCGCCACTAGAGCAATGGTGACTTTAAAACTAAAATAGATTATTTTACACCCATCTTGTGTAGTCCGGTGAGGTCATGTGGTTAGTGTTCTTGCCTGCCATCTCTATGAACGCGTGTTTGAATCCTGTCCAGGAAGTGTTTGAAGTTTTGTCACAATCTGCAGAGACATCGTACAAGTAAGTTGAATAGCGAATTAGATTAATTTAATTAATTGAAATTAATAATTAATCTTTGACTGCAGAAAAATCTGACGGTATTTGTAACGTAGTTTTCTTCCGATATTCTACATTTTTTCTGAAGAAAACATGCTCCAAATACCTGCAGATTTTGTTTTAAGATTTTTCGCAGATTTTTTTTTAGCTGGGCTCGGCCGGTACCAATAATTTAAGAAGCTCTGGTCTATGGGGATTCCTTCAAGGTAACGGGTGGAATTTTCCTCATTTTTTCTAGCCGAAACTTCTCTCCGTACGGCGACTAGAACAAAAATGTAAAACCGTTAATTGTAAATTCTCTCATGACCCCGAAATCCATGTAGGGAATCCCACTTGGGGTCAGATAAAATATCTATGAATTTCTGGTCGGTAACTATACCTTCAAGGAAGCGAGTGGAATTTTCCTGATATTTGCAAACCGAAACTTCCATCCGCAGGGCTACCAGAACGAAAAAGAGAGTAAAAACACTCATCCCAAATGTTTACAAGATCCCAAAATCTATGTACGCAACCACACTTAGGGCCGAGACCAATAATTTAAGAATCTCTGGACTACGGTGATTCCTTCAAGATAATTCCTCATTTTTTCGGGCCGAAACTTCCCTCTGTTCGGCGACCAGGAAAGAAGCAAAAGAAGAAGAAGGAATGCAATTCAAAGATAAATAAAATCTCGGCGGAATAGGTGCGAGAAATGAAGAATAATTGTTGCAAGCGTAAACTGTTCTTTTTTTTCCCCTTCACCTCGTTGTATTGTTACGGCCGTCTCATCTAACACAATAGCCGACAATAACTGCATTGTGAAAAATCACCCCTCGTCTTCTACATACGGCGGGGAAAAGACTTTATCTTATATTTTTTTTTCTAACTGAAACCATTCATTTTAATTAGGGAACTGATGGGAACTGCTCCGTCTTTGCGGCCTGCCGACGGTGTCTGTTACAGAGTTAAAACTCTTCGCACGCCGCTTTATAAAGTTGTAAATTGAAACAGTTGTTTTAAATTTAAAAAATTCGTTCGCCTTGTGTTTTGTTTTTGTGTGAATAAATAAATCGTCTCGGAATAGTTAGTGAATTTAAAAAGGGAACATGTAAATGGTTTGGGGAAATTGTTGGATAAGATCAGAGTTTACTAGTTAGCGAGTTAGTTGTCCCAGAAAGTTTCGAATGATAATCATCAAGACCTTATTTCTCTGGGAGAGCAAAACTTTTTATTGTGAATTGTACTGTATGGTTAGTGAATTTGAAAAAGGGAACATGTTAACGGTTTGAGGAAATTTTTTGGATTACATCAGAGTTTACTAGTTAGCGTGTTAGTTACAGGGCCGGATTCAGCCCTGGAGGAGCCTGTAGGCATTACAAACTGCTAGGTCCCCTTTCTCCTCCCCAAATTCCAAAACCAAACATTTTTGGTCATTCCCATTTAATATCTATAAAGCAATTTTCACAAATCGTCGCTTAACAAGCAACACCACCTATCTCAATTTTTCGAAATTTCAAAGAGGAAGATTCAAATCAATTTTTCGCAACCAATAACGCATATTTCTAAATTTTTTTCACGTCTGGTTGAAACGTGCTGTCTCATGTTCATAGCAGATGTTAAAAAATTCAGATATATACGTTATTGGTTGCAAAAAATCCATTTGAATCTTCCTCTGTGAAATTTCAAAAAATTGAGAAGCGTGTTAAGCGACGAAATATTAAGACAAACTGAAATAACAAAATATTTAATTACGTGCCAACTTCAAGAGAGTTGGTTTCAGTATCTAGCAAATAAAATTAATATGGCAAAATTTAAATTTAAAAGTATTTTTTTTTAAAAAAAAAAGGTAAGTAAATTAATACCCCGACCTGGACGAAGCCGTCCGGTCCAAATCGATGGGCCGCCACAAGCAAACGCACCCAGAACAGAGGCGCAAGACGGCACTTGTCGACACCGGAGTCCGGCAGCGGACTCGTTCACGTCCAGACCCAAATGAATATAACACGCCTGTACAGGTCCCACAAGCACCAGAACCTCCATCATCCAAAAGACATTAAAAAGACAGCTACAACTTGACAAACATATTAAATAGACAT
Organism: Araneus ventricosus; assembly: GCA_013235015.1. Classification (NCBI taxonomy): domain Eukaryota; kingdom Metazoa; phylum Arthropoda; class Arachnida; order Araneae; family Araneidae; genus Araneus; species Araneus ventricosus. The sequence goes on along the minus strand of BGPR01000308.1, from coordinate 344,295 downwards.
GTGCAGGAAACCTATGAAGAAGCAAGCAATGAACAGTCACATTAGCCTGCAACTTCATAAAATTGTGAAGAATATCTCGAGCTGAAGATTTAAATCATGCCCGAGTCATCAGCAGATCTATTTCCATAATTGCCCTATTGCCTGGTCAGACTCTGCGCAACTTATTCCAAAGCGAACATTCCAAGAGCACAAGTTCCACAACGCCCTTTGCATGGAAACAAAAGTAAGTAGAAGTTTTGCCAAATAAGCTCTCCTGATAGGTTGGAAACACTCCATGTCCTGTATAGATCTGATTCAGGTAAAAGTCACCCAGAATTCTTTTCAGTTTCACCTTTTTGAAAAATGTCCATCTGCCCTTATCAGTTGTGTCCATATTACTTGCCATTCATTTAACATACTAGATCTAAACATATTTTTAATCTGACCTTCTGTCCTTGCAAAGTTGCAATCTATTTTCTCTTTACTAGTCGCAAGTTTTGCAAATTAATCGACTCTTCCTTTACCCAGAAAGCCCCGATGTGCTCTAATCCATACGAGAGATATGGATTATTTGTATAATTTTATTTTATTCTTGATTTCATTTATTATTACTCTCTTTTCAATAACCGAATTTAAAAAATTGTAAAAAAACCGAACAAAACTCTTTTTTTTTTTTTGCACAATCAAAACACTCTAATACAAAGTTTGTCAAAGACTGTTGAGTCAGTCAGGCAACTGCAAAACAAACTGGACTGCATTAAGCTGAAAGCTAATTGGAAATATGAAGCAAAAAAAAAATGCTAAGAATGATTTTTTGAAATTTAACCCCTCAACAATTTCACTTTCTTTGCTGTCTAATAAGATGATCCCTTCTGTTTTGGAAAATGGCTGTCGTTTTCATTCATCTCAGAAGGCATTAATACTCGAGATGTTTATATATTGTACGTAATTTTTGCGTAAAATCATAAAGCTAATTAAAGATTAAATTTTAGTTTTAAGTCTAATACAGCGATAATTTGATGCACGAATATTCTCGGGCATTTTAGTTAAACGACACTTGATTTTCATTTGAATAAGTGCGAATACACAGCTCTTGTAAATTAAATGAAATCGCTACATTAAATTGCCTTGAAAATAATGAAAAAAAGAGGGATCACGAAGCGTCGAGGGCCTCCAGAGTTGCGGGGCCCCTAGGCAGTTGCCTACTTTTCCTAGTTCATAATCCGATCCTATTTAATTTTCTAGGGAAGTTTAGAATGAGAATCATTAGCCCTTGTTTCTCTGGAAGAACAAAACATTTGCTCTCAAAGCAAAATAACTGCCCGTGTTTATACTGTCCATTATTACTTTACAGTATAATTAAAGGTAAGCTAATACAATCTGTTATGATTATAGAAGATGAAGGTGTGTAATCTGAATGTTATTCGGACATTGAAGTCGCTATCCCCCCAGTAGCAAGACACTCCCAACGAGTTTGTTTGTAATATTTTTTTCTCTTTTGTTTTTTCTTTAAAATTGTTACATCATTATTTTATAGTGTGTGGTATTTAGTATGTCTCTTTATACATTCACTTGGATTTATTATTTTATGTATTTAATTTGTTTTATATATTTTACGTATTATTATTATCATCCTATTGTAGAGGGACGAGACTCATGTTTACATGGAATGCCGCTGTTGAAGAATCAATTCAATTTCAGGAACCATTTTTATTAGATGGCTAAGTTCCACGACACAGTACATTAAAAGGTACAAGACAGAGAACAACATCACAAGACAAGTACACAGTCAAAAGAGAGTGAGGCATTATGGGAAAAACCCGGATGGCTCTAGTAGCGCCACCTACCATAAAAAGGAGAAAGCAGTGAATTGTAACCGCTACACTATGTTTTTTTGTTTGTTTTTTTGCTCAATAAAAATTTTACGTACACCCATCCAAACTGTAAATCGGAGATTTTTATCTCTGGAGTCAGTGGTGCATCGTAGTGTAATTTAATGTAATGTATCTGAGTGTTAGGGCAGAGACTGGTTGCTACGAATCCAAATTTTGCCGAATGATATTTTGACAGAGGCCGGAGGGCGTCGTGAAACAACTTTGAAAAATTCGACATAACTTTAAATTCATTTTGCTTAAGAGAAATTTAAAGAGCTTATTTTTTTTAAATCAATAATTCTGAAAATTTACAAAGCAAAGCCATCTTAAAATTCAGACATTCTCTGCTCTGGTGAATCTTTGATAGACTATAATAATTTACATACAGGAATTTTACAGAATCTTTCAAATTTTTGAATATATTAGTTAAACATGTCTCCACATCAACTTTAAGAAGTAAAATATTACTAAATATTATCCCGAATGTTTAATTGCTTTGAAAAAGAAATTGTTTAATTTCTAAGAATCTTTAGGGCATTGAAATGCATAATTTTTACAAAAAATGCACGGTGTAAAGTAGATATTATTAAACGAAATTCGATTCCTTCTGGTTTTATTTAATCTGCAAAATGGTTTTATTTATTTATATTTATTTATTGATTTCTTTATTTGCCCCATCAAACGCCCATTTTTTCATCTTTTTTTCAAAATAGTTACTTAATAAAATAAAATAAAATAAAGTATAAATAAAATACAAAATAAAATAAATTGAAATAAACAATAAAGAAGCAGTAACAAGATTTCTTCTAAGAAACAGCATTAAATAGTTGATTAAATAATTAAATTTGAAAATAGCAGTAAGATTTTTTCATTAATTTACCATTAATAAATAACGTCATAACTAACAGTATATATTTTTTTCACAAAGTATTAAAAAAATCATGCATTTAAGTGTTAAACTATGGCTGACGAGTAAAGACCATATAAGGGTCTCGTTAGCTTTAAAAGAATACGTTACTGTTCGTAAAAAATAATAAAGAAAAGCATTTCGGCTTAAAATATTTTATTAAAAGCTACCAAGTAATAAGTGTTAACCAAATTCTGTTTTTACTGTAGATATTTAAAACTTCAGTTGTCGATTTCATTTTCTTACATCAAGGGATTACAATTTCTTACGCTTGGAGTCCCGAAATTTTTTTAAAATATAAAAGCGCTACGAGTGAAAAAAGTTAGAAACCTTGAACCAATCAGTTCTGCGAGTGAAAAACTTGAAAACCCTGATCTAATTCATGCAATAGAATTTTATTTCATGATTTCTTCATAGAAGTTCATTAAGTACAAATTTATCATTCATTTATTCAACGCCCAGGACAACTACCTGAACCTCTTGGTTTTAGAGCCTTAATTCGCCTTTCGTGAGGAGAATGTCCCAGCCTGAAGCAGTCCGAAGACGACGCAACATGAAATATATTTACATCATTAAATTTTTGGTGCAACAAAAATCAAGCACCAAAGCACAAAATTTCTAAAATCGAATGCAAAGATGAAGAATGGCAAATATCAAAAATAGGGTTTATAAATAAATTTACAAATAGGACCCCCATTTTTAGTTCACTTTAGTTATATTAACGTCCCGTTTTGAAATAACACGAGGACTCGTAGACAGAAAAAATGTTGCTTTTCCAACTGGAATAATAATAATAATAATAAAGAATTCCTTAAAATTGAAGAACAGTGGAACTTAGCTAATTCAAATCTCACGGCTTCAAAATAAGAATTGCATATATCCAAAAATTTGAATTATGACAAACTAGAGCTAACAATGAATAGGGCAAGAAAAAAACGACAATTTTTAAACTAAAAATTGAAGTGAAGATTTGGTTTTCGAGTGTAACAGTTTTCATAAGTAATTAATTATTAAAATTACCTATTCTTCATTTATTAAATAATGACAATTATAATAAAAATTTTAATAATTTTGAAATAAGTTTAATATTTTTTCAATATATAAGTAAATTTAATAAGCAACGAATACAACAACAATCATACAGTAAAACTTCAAAATAGCACAGTTCAATGCTTTTTAAAAAAGTGAGAAATTAGAAATTTTTTATTACCTTCTTGATTAAATGCATTGTACAGTAGAAAAGTCTTCCAGTGAATTAAGAGTTATTCATTTTCAGTCATTGAAGACGTAAAGTATGAACATATTTAACTAAAGAAAACAATTCAGAAATGAAAATAATTGACCGTTTTTACTTTTCATTTCGAATAAACAGATATAAAGTCGAATCATTGACTATTTTTTAACATTATATTAATAGGAAGTTTAAGGAACTAGCGAAAGAATTCGAATTACAGACGAACTCGAATTATAAATGTTCGAATTAGCCAAGTTCCATTGTATATGTTACCGGCATTGTGTATGAAATGCCGGCATTCTAAAGAATACCTAGGCATTCTATAGAATGCCGGGCATTTTTAGGCAAAGTATGAAATATGAGATTTATTATATACTTTTCCTAGGCATTGTATATAATACCTAGGCATTCTATAGAATGACAAATGCTATTTAGGCAAAGTATGAAAAAAAGTTCATAAAAAGGCTATTATTTAAAAGGCGTGAATTCCTCAAAAATACAAATGTTATTTAGAAAAAATAATAAAAGAGTACCATTAAAAAATCTTTTATTCAAAATTCGTAAAGCAAAATGAAAGTTTTCATATCAAAGCTTATGCCTTTCTTATTAAAGAAAACAAAATAAATTGTGAATCTACTTATTACAACAAGGAATCAAATAATTTAATTTTGAATTGCACTTAACTTTATTTCTTATATAATCAAATCGGCGATTTATTTCATACTTTACCGGTTTGTCATTTGTGTTTGTCATCTAGGAAATGTGTGAAATATAAATCGTTTTATACATTGCCGGCTAGTTTTAGGCATTATATACAATGCCTAGGCATTCTATAGAATGCCGGATTTCAAACTTTGCCGGTAACATATACAAATGTATTTAAACCATCCGTTAAAATCTAATCATTATGAAAAAAGCACACTCTTTTGAGTCGATTTAAAAATGTCTTCAACCCATTATCTGCCATTGCCCCTTTTTTTGGGACCCTTGTTTTCATTTTAACCTAAAAAGTACAATTTTTAGCTTTGATTGTGGTATCTAAATGTTTAATTGACTGCAATAAAAGGTACGAATCCATTAAAAATCATTTTTATAATTAAAAAAGATAATTGTCATTAAAATCTAATTAATCAGTTTAATTAAACAATTTCAGAAATAGAAATTCTTTCATATTTCATTCATGTTATCGTATTAATGTAATCTTTCTTTTAAAAAAAGTAGAATAATAGAGTTTTAGCATATAGTGGTTTAAAAGAAAGTGACCAAAAAACAGAATAAAAAGTTTATCCTATGCCAGACGCAGTGAACACCGAATTCCAATAGCCCAGCGTCTAACAGAACCACTACTCGCATACATCACAATCACATACACCTATGACAAAACCCAAAGAGGAAAAAATATTTCTTTAAAAAATTAGATATTTTCTCTCGGAAGCTGCCGAACGAAGCTGAAATTTTATTCAGCAAGGGGGCCATGAAGAATTTTTACCAAGAACTACAAAATGCAGCTCCAGAGAATGCGTAAAGGGGAATGGGGGCTTGAGACGCGAAAAAAAATAAATAAACTACATAAACATGAAACAAACTGAAAGCCGACCGAGCAGCAGAAAAATACACTGATGAAGACAAATGCTTTCAAACACAAAATGTCCACCAGCGTTAAACCTTCATCTCATTTTTCATGGCTATCCGCTATTTCTAGCGAGTTTTTTGTTGCTTGTTACTTATTTATCGCGGAAGAGAGACGCTATTTTTAATTTTTTTTCTTTTCTTCTTCAACTTCTCTTTTCTTTCATATTCTTCTTTTCCTTTTCGTTTCATTTATTTATTTTTTATTATTTAATTTTTTTCCCCTTCTTTCGCAGAGAGCGCTTGGCGGGAAACGGAGGGAAAGTCTAATACCCTGTAATTTATGCGTTCGCAAAACTGGGGTATAATTTGAATAAAGTCGGGCGCTTGCGATAAAATTAATTTGGCCAAAATTGCATTTACCCGGCCACTTTATGCTTCCTGTAGGAGCTTTAACCCTCTCTTGAGGTTGAGGGAGGGCTACAAAAGTAAGAGGAAGGAAGGGGAAGGAAAAAAAGAGTAAAAATATGTGAAGAAAAGGAAAGGGTGATAGAGGAAGAGAGAGAGAGGGGATGAAGAATGAAGTATGAGGAAGGATCTAGATTTGGCGGTGAATCTCGCGCCGCTTTCCACTTCATTGGCGATAGTTTCAATCGGGCAGTACAAGCGTGTATAAATAATAATTTTGTTTTTCTTATGGGTGTTATGCGTTACTAGCAATAAGTCCAACTATAAGAAGGGAAACAACTTCTAAACAAAAACGTATATTGTAATTAGCCTCGTAATATAAATTTATAGACAAAAATGGGTTGGAAAAATATATTTACAGGGGTCTATTCTAAAACATATATAGTATGTTTCAAGCCTTCTGTAACTTTTTGCACTCGCGATCCCCTTTTTATTACTTAAAACTTAGTCGGCGACCTCGAGAATCTTTACGTCGCAATAATATAAAAAGTAAATTAAACATTAATTCAAAATAATTAGTAAGAAAGCTAATGTAATTTATTTATTTGATAAGTCTGACTTTGTCACGTGAACTCCTGGCCGGTCGTGAAGATGGTGTTGCTGAAGATTTTAAACCCATTAGACCACTGTGGCAGTGAATGCCTTTGTTAATATCTTGAGCATTTATTTGTGTGTTTTAATAAGTCAGAGTTTTATTTTGTTTTTCTATCGGATTGTTTCATTATGGCGACTAAAAGCAAAAGAGGTGTTATTCCAATAGACGAGCATGATAAACAGCCTAGTGAGGCCAGTGATGTTAAGACTAATAAGGATGGACTAAACTCAACCTTGAAGTAATAAACGCTAATCAGCAAGAAGTTGATACTTTTCATGAGATGGCATGATTTAATGGCTAGAAAACACAGATTAGCAAGGTAATAATTTAATATCACAAACTTTAAAAAAAATAAATGTTTGTCCTTATAGGTTCATTTGGGCGCTGTTTTATTTTTTCCTATTAAGGTAGATGATCAGTCTTCTCTTTTTATCTTGAAACACACTACTTCATGAAAGACAGCAAGTTTAATAAATGTATAAGGTATTATAAAAAATGTGCTCCCATTTCTACTTTCTCGTATACGAAGCAGTGGCGAATCCAGGGGGGGCTATGGGGCTGAAGCCCCTCCCAGAGCAAAACCAGAATTCTTGATTTTATTTAAAATCACTGCAGCTATTTGTTCTTAATTCTCCTTTCTTTAACAAAATAATAAAAACATGACAACATTGCTTTCTGGCTTGACAGGCTCGAAAATTTTCCTACTTTTCTAGTCATTCCACTTGAACTTGTACTGTTGACAGGGTCGAAAACACTTTTTGGCTACTTATTTCACTGCATATTTTTATTAAAATATCGAAAGTATTGTAGTGTTCTTTATGATCCTTATTGACAGGTGAGTAAAGTCTGTAAAGTTAAAGAGTTTCGGCTTCCATAAGACATGAGGTTTGACATTCGTCATGACGATACGAAATTTTTATGACCTCAGCCCCTCCCAGACCCAAATCCTGGATTCGCCACTGATACGAAGTAATATAATACAAAGAGAAAGTACGATAGGATTAAATACAGGGTGTTTACAAAACAATGCTTCAACTTTGAAGGGCTATATTTCCTCAATAAAACAAATGAGCGCACCATTCTATGAATAGTAGTGAATGAGAAGTTCATAAGTTCGTTATTTGGTGTTTTTCGCCACTCCAGTAGGGATGGGAAAAACCAACCGGTTTAAGTCGAAAAACGATTTTTTTTTGTTTCGATTAACCGAGGTTTTTTGGTTATTTTTTTTGTCCCGGTTATAACCGGTTATTTTTTTAAAATCCAATAGCCGGGAAAAAATCGGTTCGGAAGATAGGCTCGATTTTAGGTTCGTTTAGACTAAAATTTACCGAGTTATGAAGCTTTTAATTTCATCATCGTAAGCCAATCAACGACAACCGCTTTCTCGAAGCGTCTGGTGGCTGGCGGATTACTGAAAGAGTCTTTATAAACGGATAAATATTGGCCAATGGATTGATTTGCTGTAAAAGCAATGTTAATAAAATATTTTATCTACAAACGGAACTTTGTGCATTGGAGTTTGTCGCCAACATGGCAACTCAAATAATCAAGCATGATTATTGTTCTAGCAACTCCTCGCCTTGATTATCGGCATTAAAGCTAGTGTTTGGGGTAGTTGAATTTTACATGAGAAAATCTATTTTTAAAAAGTAAATAAAATAAAAAGTATTTATAGAATAAAATTGTAAATAAATATTTATAGAATAAAATTCTAAATAAATATTTATAGAATAAAAATTTCTTAATGTTTTTATAATTTCAAACAATACGAAGAATTATTTTAGAATTGCAAGATATTTATTCCAGTTTTTTTCCTCGCTTGCAATTAAACGATGTTTATTCATTTATTATTTTAATAGAATGTTTTCCACGAACTGTTTGTCATCGTGTGGTTTTATTTAACGTTTCGGCAATTCGTTTGAGTTAATCTTTTTTTAGTTTGAATATTCTCGCAGAATATGTTTTTCTTCTTTTGCTTTGGTTTCCATTTTAGTATTAGGAGAACCGAGTAAGCCTATTAAGCTTTTACAGCTTTTTTGTTTTGTACAACATTTTTTAGATCTTTTCTTTTTATTTTGGTGCTATTATGTTCTATTCTAACCGGCAATTCTTCAATGCGCTACTGACATTGTTAGGCTCCCAGTTCCATTGCTATAATTTTTATCATTTGCGTAAATCAATCTTTATTTTTTTATTTTATTTTGAACTAATTTAATTTAATTTAATAAAACGATTCAATTTAACAACAAGACTCATTTAATTTATTAACTAGATTTTTATCGATAACAATTGCGTTTTATAATTGCCATATTGTTTAACTTTATTTTATTAGAGTCATTAATATTTTTTGATAATTAAAACACTTTCGATTCAATAGTTTTAACCAAATATCTGAATTCCTCGTAAATGCAAATTTTCGAAAGAATTGTCGAAAGTACTCTTTGCATGTAGGGTCAAGTATCTTTAATTCTAGGGCTACTTGACCCTGGGTGATTTCATGCAATATACTTATTGTATTATTATTAAATGAGATATCAATTTAATAGATTGCTAGATCCGTTTTTAATATATCGCTCGGTGGTGTTAGTGATGGCTCTGCATGTAAATATAATATTGGCGTTCCACAGGGAATCTACAAGGGTCCTATGTGTGGTTACTTATTATTAATGAAGTTTTAAATCAAGGTAATAATAATGAGAATGTTTACTTACAAGTGTACGTGGATGATATTGCTCTTCTGATGAAGGGTACTCTTCATATCATTTCAAGGAAATTAGTAGGAAAATCATCTTAAAGTTAGAAAATTGGGCTCAAAATTTTAACTTACGCTTCAGTCCCAATAACAAGAAAATACATTGTGTTTAAAAACAAAAGGGAAATCACACATTTTACAGGCCTATATTTTTATGAAAATCGAATAGTATATGACCAAAATCTAAAATATTTAGGTCTGAATTTTGAAAAAAAATTGTCATTTATTCCACACCTAAATAAATTGCAACCTAAAATTTGTAAAATAACAGAGTAAGTTCAAAGGATTGCAACTTGGGGTTTGAAACCAAGTGTAGTAAAAGAAGTATATTTGGTTGTAACAGAAAAGATTTTGACGCATGGTAGTAAAATTTGGTATTCGTATAAAGTTATATCGAACAATAAATTACTGTAGATGCAGCGGTCGCCATTACTAAGGCATACAGTACTGCCTCAACAGATGCTCTCCATGTTCTAAGTGGTTGTCCACTTCTTCACCTAAAGGCCCGAACTGATGTTGTGACTTCGAAATATATTCAATGTATTAAAAATTCTCGAGAAATTGGTGGTCTTCAGAGTTTTCATTTTGAGATGGCCGGAGAGCCATGAGAGGTGGTCAAAATTGGTTGGTCATTATTTGATGAGAGCTAAACCTTTGGAAACGTTATATATACTGATGGCACGAAAATCCAGAACAGAGTCGTGTGTGCCTTCGTTCACTTCCAAACAAATAATGAAATTTACTCAGAATTATTTCGACTGTCTGATGAGGTGACAGTTTTTATGGCTGAGGTTGAGGCAATTCGGCAGGCTATTAAATATAGGAAGACAAGTAAAGCAAACGAAAATAATTTAGGATTCCCGATCTGCTCTTATATCCTTAGCTTAGATGCATGAGAGACGAGTAATTATTAATGAAATTAAGGATAATATAAAGGAATATTCAGGGAATATCCAGTTAATTTGGATAAGGGCTCAACAAGGATTCGAAGGAAACGAACGTGCCGATCAGTTGGCAAAGATGGTTTCGACTAAAGATCAAATGGATTTTTTTTGTCCTTCTAGAATTCAAATTAAAAGTGCCGCTCGGAGGGAAATTCTGGAGGCATGGCAAGAACGTTGGTCAAGTGGTTCTAGAGATTAATTGACCTGTTCATTGCTAAGCAAAGCGGACTATAAGCGAGTGAATGGTGATTTTTTCTTAAATCAAGTTTTTACGGGCCATGGCGATTTTCCTAGCCATCAGGCTCGCATTTTTGGTAAAGATCCTCAATGCCCGTTTAGAAGATGCGAAGGTTCTGTTTATCATGTGCTCCTTGAGTGTCGTACTTGGGCTCATTTGAGGCAGTCTTGGCCCAGTAATTGGCGAAGTAAAGAACTCAAAGACTTACTAAAAATTTAATTTTTTAGGCGGGCTTTTTCTGATATTGTCAAAGAATTGTTTAACCTTGATTTTTTACTTTGAATATTCCTTTTTTTTGTTTCTATTCGTTCCTTTGTAAATAGAAAATAGAATTGAAAAGAAAGTTGAAATTTGAATTGTTTGGATGGGGTTGCTTCGTGCGACCCGGCAGCACGTTAGGTCGGGCATAACTATGTATCAATTTAATAGAGGTTCACATCGCATTCTTAAAAGCAAAACCTTTTGTGATTTTAACAATCAAAATATTCGAGGAATATAAGAAAATTAAAACTAGGGTCAAGAATCCCTAGTTTCCTCTATACGAGAAGATCGAGAGTCAGAGTAGATCTCCAGTTTTACTGTTTTTGACTTTTTTTCTGCTTGACACTCCAAGGGTTTTGAAAGAGCTTGCTGAGGGCCCTCGGTTTTTATTCTTTTGACTGTCTGTGGTTTCCTTTGGTGCCCTCTTGCTGGGTGTGTTGCTTCATGGCAACTCATCTGCTCCCCGTATGGATTCGGTTTAGGCGGTGTTTAGATCTTATCATTATACGAGAAAGTCGAGAGAACACTCCCGCTGGCTCTTTCCTTATTATTTGCCATTGCCACTTATCCCTCATCAATGACTCTCGCTTATATTGGATAACTGGGACTCTACAGTATTTATGTAGGAAGTCATGTAGAAGACCCCATTCATTAACTTCTATAGTTGACGATCTCATTTGTTTACAGAAGTATCGGGAAGTCAAAGAGGGTTAGACGACTCAGGCAACAGTCTCAGCGGCCGTCATGGGAACAAAATAACGGTACACATATCTCGTTTCATAATATCAAATATGACAGGAGGGAGAAAAATCAATGACCTTTTGCCCTTCATATACCTCTGATATATTCGTTTCCGACAATGTTATAGTCGCGAAACCTTTCACAGCGCTTCTTTCTTTCACAATTTCGGGTAGATTTCATATAGAAATGCTACCTATTGTAATGATTCTAATGAAACATCTTCGGGAAAATGTTTACATGGCTCCTCCGACTATGATCCCTAGAACCCAGAACAAACCCTTATTTGAAGCATCATATATATGCATTTTGCCCATGTCATCTTAGAACTTGATATCTAGAACAATGTGGATTGGATTTTAATTAGCAAGAGATACGTTGTAGGTAGGGTGAAAAACTCTGCCGAGTTCGTAGATGGGCTATCCAGCTCAAAGGGGATGAAAATGGAGGGAGGATTTTCCCTTCTCCATAACATTCTTATAATTGAAAACAGAAAGATATTGCAATCAGGTAAATTTTCGCTTCATCATGACGAACAACTTTTTAAATAAAATTTATCCAATAACTGCAATTGCTTAGAAGTCAGGGATTGAAAAGTGGTTTTCAACACCTAACTTCGACTGCTTTTTAACCTTCAATACAAATGCTAACACGATCGGGCGAAACTCATCTATGAGATTAAAAGATAATTTTTTGCTTAGGCTTAAGGAAAAACTTATCAAACAAAACTATTCTGTCATACAAAGTTATATTTGAGTTTTTAAATATTTTTTTGTATTTCCTTGGCAATTTCAACTAAAAAAAAATATCCAAGAATTCAGGAGGGATTTGACGTTTGTTTTTCCGTAAGGTTCTTTGGCAGTATCAACTGCTATCGTTGAGACCCTGAAATAATTCAGCATTTTAGAAACAATATATTGGAATAACGATTAATATCATTAAATTAGAGAGACTGGGACACAAGTATACGAACTTCTACAGGTATATAATATACGAACATTTGCAGGTATATAAAATGAAATATTGAGAAAAGTTTGGGAAATCAAAAATACAAACGTAATCGGCCGCAACTCATCTACCAGATTAACGTGCCCCTCACGTACATGAAAGAGCACTAGAGAAAAAAACTACGACACCCTAGTGTGAGTGGTAGGGAGCCAGGAAGCTTCTAGAGGCCCCATACTTTTCTCGGTAAAACCCGCACGTAGGCACAAAAAAATATGGGTGGTTCATCTCACAGATTGGATGCGCCCGACGGAAGGTTATCTTATATGTGGGGCCTCTTGTTGGAAAGTTCTGAGCAGTTGCATTCTAGTCCACGGTCTTTTATCCTAATAATCCAACAATTACGAAATTAGATAAGAAAATGGAGGAGAGGATGAAATTTTATTTTACTTACATCTCTGGAGAAAAGAATCAATCTTCCGATTTGACGACTGGGGTTTTTTAGCGAAGAAGACTTAATTATCTGGCAAAAAAACAAAAAAGGGAATGCAGATGTAGAATGAGTGAAATTGTCGGATAATAAGGAAAGAAAGAGAGGAACACGTTTTTGGCAAAATACCCAATACTAAATAATATCTTTCATGATACATATATGTTTGTTATTTTTCAAAATAAAAAGATATCATATATGACTAACAAACTGATCATCTAGACCTATTTTATTAAAAAGGTACCACAAAATCTAAACAATGCAGGAAACAAAACATTAAGATTTAGAAAGAGTTTCGGATAGTGAGTTTCTTCCCAGTAGATTGATGTTTTCTAGCTGCGATATCAAGCCATCTCATGAAAAGCATCCCGCCTGTACATAAGACTTCGTCTCGCTGTTCAGCACATTTCTAGATTGCTTCAATAGCAATCAGCTCATCTTTATGAGTTACTTTAGCATATCTGCTCTTCTTCGAGCTCTCATTGTTTGCAATCCTTACGATTTCATCGGTATTCATGTATTCATGAATCCTAAATTTACATACAATAAGCATTTGAAATAAAAGAATAAAAGAGAAAAATCTACGAACGAAAAAAAAGAAAAACATTTCAATACCCTTGACTCCAAAATCAAATGTTTTCTAAAATTTGTTTTCTTTTAATTTTACTTAAAGTTATTAATTATTATATTTTTTACTTTAATTATTTTCTATTTTTATAATTTAAATTAATATTAATCATTATAATTCTAAAAGAATTTTGAAATAATTTTTTTCTGAAACCTCTACCAGATGCCACTCCTCGCATGGAATTAAAATTTAATTAAATTAATTGATTAACTGTTAATTAAGTTACGCAAATATTGCAGTTCTACCTAAAATACATCACTGTTAAAATTTTCAGAACTCTGTAAGATCTAGAGGTCTGAAAATATTAAAATAATATATTTTCATCAAGAACACACATGTGCACGAAATTTCAGAAAAGTAACACATAAGAAAAAAAATGTATTAGCAAATTCCATCTTTAGAAAAATGAAAGAAGTCAATTTAAATAAATGTGTGTAGAAAACACATAAATTGAAATTCAAGATTAATCATCATAGAGCATTGCCAGTATAAAACTGTGAACATTCTACGATAAATTGGCAATATTTATCATATAATCTAAAAGTAGGTCTAAGGGTTGTTGTTTTATTTAAGCTTGATGTTTCCATCAAAATTACTCAGCACCGAATTTAAAAAATTATGAAACACATTTCATCCTTAAACTCGTTTTACCATGAGGAAATACACCAATTTGAAGTTAAAGCTACAGAAAATGCCAAAACATTTACAAATCACAATTTAATTTATTTGTAAAAAAAACCCTCCTAATATTGATTCTAACAAAATGTGTTATTGTCATGGAGAATCAAATATTCGAAAACACAACTGAAAGTTTTGTTGTTGCAATCTATCTACTATTGAACGAACTACAAAGCAAACGCTACATAATCCAAGTATTACAATTCTGAGTATTTAGGTTCAGTTAAAGAGACATATAATACAGAGATTCTTCAACTATTTTTGCTCATGGCTGCAATTTCAACAGAAAATTTTATGATTTTAAAAATTATTTTAATTAATTTATACTGCTCAAATTTTTCTTATTTTTTCACGCCGGCTGTGCAGATCGGGTTTTAATTCCACTTGGTGTAGCACAGCTAGGACAGGAGTCAAGGACTGATGACAATGGGAAGGTGCGACATCTTCTGCTGGCCGGTTGGTTGTCTCCTGGTGGATTAATAATACTAATAAATAGTAATGACATCTTCTGTTAGTAAAAGTATCCTTGGAGCACCTATGTAGCACTTAGAGTAGAAATCTCAGGTCTTTATATGGGAATTAAATATTTTAGAGGAGGACTTTCAGGGGAAACTGGCAAACATATGTCGATGTTATATGGAAATATTGTTTGTCAAAGACGTTTTGATGCAACGGCTGGAACTACTAGCGACGATATGGCATTTTGTGACAACATATAGCAATCACAACAATTTGAGAGCAGAGGTAATTAATCTACACCAGTATTTTGCAATAAGGAATTGTTTTGGAAAATTTGGACGTTTTGATATATCAATGGCGATTTGTGTTGCTTGGAGGAAGTAAATCGATGTAAAAGAATGTATACTTCAAAAATAGTAAAAAATAAGGGTGAAAAGCAAATCATAATAACGTAGATTTTCACATAATTTATCTAAATTTAATTTTTAATTAATTAAAATCTTCCTTTGCTTGATTGAAATTTCTTCATTAAAAATTTCTAATTTCAGGTAAAATGTAACAAGTACTACATTATTTTACTAATTCATCAAGTTTTTCAGAATTAATTGAAAATAGATTAAAATGTATTTAATGCAAATGTGCAACATTTCACGAGGTAGGATTAATAAAAATGAATGAAAGCAACTTTAATTAAAAACTGTATTTGTAAAAATTTTACTGACACTTGATTTTTATGATGTTGATGATGACTGAAGATGATTTTTTCCACGCAAATATTGGACCTGAAACAAGGATCTATGAAAGTTACCGCAATAATATTTTGCCCAATACCACTTGGTGTTACTACTCATAATTTAAGGTTCTCGAAATTTTATTTTTCAAGTTGCGATCTGCTTATGAAACAGACATAGAATAAACAGTTATGTAGACAATACTTCGGAATTGAAACCTCAAACTAACCTTTTAAAGTTGCTATTTGGCAAAAAAAAAACAGGAAAATGCTTTACTTCTTTTCAGATCACTGGATGACAAGATCTGTGATCTTTTCCAATACTTATGGTATAAACTTTTTATTCATCATTATCAAAAAATATATCCCTCTAAGAAAGTAAAATTATTCACAGACTTGGATGAATACTAAATTTTTACTAACGCCCCAAAGACTGGGAAGGAATAGACTGTGCCTTCGTTGTTTCTCGCACTCGTTGCCATAAACTTCAAGCTAACCTTAGGAAATAAGCTGATTTTATTTTAACAAGTCCTTCGCCTATATTGATGTACGCTTCACCAATATGGGGCCTGACGGCACCCACAAAGAGAAAGAAGATTCAAGTTATACGGAACAAGCTCCATAGAATTATCACTAACGCCCCATGGTATATTAGAAATTGTATTATCCACTCGGATTTCAATGCTGAAACCATAGATGATCACATCCAGAAGATTTAAAGAAATTTTTAATAGGATAATCAATCATCCGTTCAACCTATTACCTTATCAAACTTGTTCCACTGAAAGCAGAGGGAAATTCATGTCTTCAAGCTACAATAAAGTTATCACAATCGTTGAAACCACCATTTGAAGCCTTCTTCAAATCAGTGGAGAATAATTGGAAGTAACAACTTCTTAACATTTATTATAGTTCACGCCTCTTGATTTAAAGAACACTCCGATGTGATCTAGACCATGAGTGAGTTATGCTCCTCACTATATGACCGTAAATTTTGAGATTTCTCTGTCTAAATCATATCTGAATTATGAAAGATTTTAAAATGTGCTTCTTTGACATTTAACAAGATAGACAGAACATATCGGAACCGGCACATCGAACTTTCCAATTTCCACTTCTAGTAAATATTAATAGAGCATTATTTAATGCAAAAAAAAACTCAATCGATACATCATAAAGATTTGGACCATTTGTGGTCTATGCCTTATTTGTGTTCCCACTAGAGGTGCGCTTATTCAGACCAGGATGTTCCAGACCACTATGTGATTGATTTTACTTTGACAAAAGTTAAAGTTAAGTCGAAAAACTATTGACCTGGTGCAAAGATATTGTCATCCACTTCTTGTCCACTCAGTTGATCAAGAATCTGAATAATTCTAAACGGAGGGTATTGAGTTGTATTTTGTTCTGTGAAAATACCGGGAGAACGATAGATTATACACAAGATTTTGAATGAAAGAATACGTGACATCGTCATAGGTGTCCATTAGATCTGGCGCCATTTTCTGAATTCTATTTCTATGTTTCTATATTCTTTTTTTTGATGATTCTCATTTACGCTGGGAAGGTGACATTTATTAGGTCGTTTTTCTCCCAGTGGGTTAATAATAATAAATCTATCCATCATACATTACCTGATGCAATTAGACAGTGGAGTAAAACTATCACCTAGGTTATTAGAATTTATTATGACAGGGAAAATAAATGCTAATGGTTAAGTAGCACAACATCTGAACCAGCTCACTCACTGAGGAAAGAATTCTACTGATGCAACATCTGTATCTCCGGTTAGGAGAACGTTATTAAGAGTAACTCAAAAAATATTTCACATGCAATCTAATAACAATTCTAAACTGTGTTAAGGAGAAGACTACTGACAGTAACTGAAAAAGAAATTGAATTCAGTCGAATAGCAAAGTAACTGTGTTAAGTAGAAAATAAATAAGAGTAATACAAAAAAATATTTTATGCGCAAAAAATAGGAATTCTGCATGGTGTTTCTTTTTGAAGGGAGAATCTACCTTTGAATCTTCCATTGTGTCGAACAACTTATTTTTTGAGTGACTTGAACAATTCAAGGAGTTATCATCATAAGCAGTATTTATCTAACCCATGCGGTAATATCTCTTAATAACCCTGGAATAACCCTTAAAACGATTCAGCCATCTCATCGCTGTTTCATCCAAAGTAACATTTACTTGCTCAGTCCAAGACTTTTCCTACTAATTACCTTCAAAGTCCTGAAGAAATCAGTTTTTGGCGACAATCTTGGCTCCATTTCGCACCACCTTTTACAGGCCGGCAACCTTTGGGGTGCATCAACGCTGCCTACGGAAAAGATGACAAGAAACTCCGCCAAGCTGTATTGTGGATCTGCGCTCTAGACAGGAGAGGGCTTAAGTTCCTTACGGAAAACCTTAGAGGAAAAGGCTAAACGCGAAAATGAAAAGATTCTTGAGTTTTAATTTTTATTGTGCTTCCTCGAAAAGAGGGCTTAGAGGTGAGAAGAAAGTGACTTCCCGCAAAGTCTCCCTAATCATTAAAACGGCACACGACTTGCCTGCCTTCTGGCCCTTAATTAAAATGTCCGAAGGAAAGAAAAAGACTTGCGGTAATTTGCGGGAAGAAAAACTGCAAGTTCTGATTGCAAGTCTTGTTTACGGGAAAAATAAAAGATTTTTGTGTTTAACACTGTACTAAAGGAAACTAAATACTACTAAGATTTTTTTAGTAGTATAATTCTTTGAGTATAATTTTTTAAAATAGAATCGAGCCTGATGGTTTTATTAATGTCTCACAAACTGATTTTAGTTTTTTTTTCCTATCGCTTTATTTCACAAACAATTCGTTAATTGTTTTTAAAAATTCGTGTTTCTAATTGAATACTAACTAAAATAACAGAAATTATTAGTTTTTTTTTCTTGCGTGGATGAATTTTCTTTAAAAACTTTTCCCACAAAGTGTCACAAAAATTTAAATTCGCACTTTTCGTTTTCAGTTTAAACTATTTATGCGCATGCATCGTAATTTCCTACTAAATCGACGACGCTGAATAAATATCTTGGCAGTCTGAGCTTGTAGTGGTCACGTATGTAACGATCAGTCGGTCGTACTGGTGAAAATAGCGTGGAGCGGATCTCCCGTATCTAAACATATAGAAAATGCGCCGGTTATAGTGATAGCGATCAGTTTGAATTAGATGACGCCATAGAATGTGAGGACAATGACGACGAAGAGTACCAGAAGATAAAACGCCAAGGGCCCAAAAAACCCTGCAAAGTCCTTCATTCATTAAGTAGATCAGTCCAATACACACAACTGCTGAATCCTTGGATGAGCATTATTCATATGAAAGGTTTATCCATCGACTGCTTGATTAATTAATTCTTTAGATTGCGTCGATTTTCTTTTACTCTTTAAAACAAATGAATACATGTTAATAATGTTGTGTGGTTTGTTTTTTCCTGCTCTCCTTGTCAGGTTCTTGCCTAGGATAAGGGGCACTTAGGCCAAATTAGGGCCTTTTTCCTCTCCCAATCGTCACCAGTGTCTTAGCAAGGGGCATACTATCCTTTTTCAAACCTTCATCCTATTTGACTTTAAAAAGTGACATGACCGAACTAATGTTTTGTCTCCAAAGCGGTCCCGAAGAGTGGCTCCCCCAGTCGCCAAGCCTCTGATCCTTGTGCACCTATAGATTAGTATCATTTTTAAGGCATTTAGGATGCAATGATCATTCAGATGCAATGATCATTCGAATGATGCAATGATAACTTTGGCTTTGTCCTAAAGCGATCACTACAAGCGGCGTCTACTGAAATTCACTTTTTCTTCACGAAGTAAAATGTTAGTTATCTGACTTAAGGCTCACTTTACTAAAAAAATTGTATAGGTTT
>BGPR01000308.1:261377-304659 GCA_013235015.1 Araneus ventricosus | reverse complement strand
TAACGCCAACTCTTATCTGGGAATATACGCTCAACTGATCTAAGAGGAAAACAGTCAAACGAAAAGCAACTGAATGGCTTGCGTGTAATGATCTAATTGAGAAGCAATATTGCGCAGCAACGTTCGTCCCAAGGCGAAGATCCCATTAGCACGTGAATAACGGGCTAAAATATCAAAAGATCCATCTGCTTTTCAGACAACTACAAATTACTGTCGGGTTAAAGACACGATATGGGAGGCCGGGGCAGGAAGTGATTTTCTTTCAATCAAAGACCCACTTCCCTCTCTTGCAGCATGCCTTCCTTACAAATTTTCCATCTGCGCCAACAAAGAAAGGAGACATTCAGTGAAATAAAGACTTGAAAAGGCGTATTGGATTGAAGTGAAATGCATTCCTTGAAATTAGTTAATTTAAAGTGGAAAGATTTAAATTCAGTAATTTAGTGGAAGCGGTTGGCAGTTAAAGTCATTCATAGAGTGAAATTTAAATGCAGTTGAAATATGCTCTTTGGTATGATTCTGTATTTCTGTCTGGAAGTAAGTTACCTAGGTTGTGTTAGAAAATAGTGAGATTTAGGAATGAATTTAAATCATAATATATAAGATTGATTTAGTCCCAAAAATATATGCGAATTGATAGTCACATATAGAATGCTAAATTCCACCTTTAATTTGACAACCCTTGACGTTATTTGGCGCAAATTAATGAACTTTAATTAACGGCAAATGTTTATTACATTATTTTCTACTTTTTAGTTGACTAAAAAATTTTATAAAAACTTTTTAATTTTTATGATTTCTTTTCTTTTTAGTCTTTAATGCATTCCATAATTCATTATTATGAATAAAATAAATTTTGCAATTAATATTTTACTCAAATCCAGTACTAGATAGATAATTCATATCAAATCAAAATTCAATTTAAATTAAGCGAATAACTGATAATTAAGTTTTGAGAATATTGTATTTCCATCGAGAACACACACTATCAAAATTTCACTAGTACATAAGGAAGTGAGAAAAATGGATCACCAATTCCATTTTCACATTCATAAAAAGAAATCAAGAATAGATAAAGGAATCTAAAAAAAAGTTAGTTTGATACATTTATTTGGAATAATAGAATTAAAATCTAAAGGCTTTCTAAATATTCTCTTTTAATAATACTCAGAATGATATCTTGAAGTACTGTCTGTTAACATTTTCTTATAAAACACCACAATTCATGTCAGGAAACCTGAATCAGGACCTATATTCGATCTTTCCTTCAGGCGAATATATATGCTATACAAGTACAACATCAAAGTTAAGTTAACTTTTTATTGCTTAGATGTTGTTTCTTGTAATTTTCTTCAATTTACTGTCTGTGGTTCAAAACTCATTTATGTGTTGCTGCATTTGGCTGGAATGATATGTTAGCAATTCCTGTCTGCCTCGGGAGCAGTTAACTCTTGAGCCTATGCCGCCTCAAACCGCCCCATTCTACAGAGGCTTGACTCGAGGCGGTTTCGGTGCCTGAGTGCATTTGCAGGAGAAAAGAGTTCCTTTCTTTGTTGACAATTAATCGCCCAAATTCAGTACGTTCTTCCAAATTCTGTAAGGAAAGGAGGATTCCATTCTTTTTTCGTGTACAAAATTTACTTCAATTTTCGAGTTCGGGATTCTCAATCTAGCCGGGTTCAGAGTTAATCGCTCACGTGATCATCAAATCTTCTGCATCTCTAGGCTGACGCATATGAGTTTATGGCTAGACCAGTGAAAGTAATTATCTCAATAAATCACTCAACAATAAATACAAAAAGAAATGGGCCTACATTTTCAATCTCATCCCTTTTCATTCTAAATCGTTCATGACACCTGTCAAACCCCATCGTTACTTCTGTCAACACTAGGAACGAAATCGCGGTAATAAGTGCTAAAACCACAACCTCCGTTCTCGATCACCTGATTCCTTCTAACAATCCCGATCGCGTGATCGTATCAGCAGATGCAAATATCGCACTGTGATGATGCCGCTAACAGCAATACGTAATGGTGGAATATTAGCACTCAACTGATCTAAAAAGGAAAACAGTCAAACGAAAAGCAACTGAATGGCTTGCGTGTAATGATCTAATTGAGAAGCAATATTGCGCACAACGGTTCGTCCCAAGGCGAAGAATCCCATTAGCACGTGAATAAAACGGGCTAAATGAAGCTATCAAAAGATCCATCTGCTTTTCAGACAACCTACAAATTACTGTCAGGTTAAAGACCACGATATGGGAGGCCGGGGCAGGAAGTGATTTTCTTTCAATCAAAGACCCACTTCCCCTCTCTTGCAGCATGCCTTCCTTACAAATTTTCCATCTGCGCCAACAAAAAGAAGGAACATTCAGTGAAATAAAGACATGAAAAGGCGTATTGGATTGAAGTGAAATGCATTCCTTGAAATTGGATTAAATTTAAAGTGGAAAGATTTAAATTCCGAGTAATTTAGTGGAAGCGGTTGGCAGTTAAAAGTCATTCATAGAGTGAAATTTAAATGCAGTTGAAATATTTTGTTGCTCTTTGGTATGATTCTGTGACTGTCTGGAAGTGAAGTTACCTAGGTTGTGTTAGAAAATAGTGAATTTAGGAATGAATTTAATTAAATCATAATGATATAGATTGATTTAATTGTCCCAAAAATATATGCGAATTGATAGTCACATATAGAATTGCATAAATTCCACCTTTAATTTGACAACCCTTGACGTTATTTGGCAGCAAATTAATGAACTTTGGAATTAACGGGCAAATGTTTATTACTAAATTATTTTCTACTTTTTAGTTGACTTGAAAAATTTTGTTAAAAACTTTTTAATTTTTATGATTTCTTTTCTTTTTTAGTCTTTAATGCATTCCATAATTCATTATTATGAATAAAATAGAATTTTGCAATTAATATTTTATCAAATCCAGTACTAGATAGATAATTCATATCAAATCAAAATTCAATTTAAATTAAGCGAATAACTGATAATTAAGTTTTGAGAATATTGTATTTCCATCGAGAATACACAGCTATGCAAAATTTCACTAGTACATAAGGAAGTGTGAAAAAATGGATCACCAATTCCATTTTCACATTCATAAAAGAAATCAAGTAAGATAAAGGAATCTAAAAACAAAGTTAGTTTGATACATTTATTTGGAAAATTTAATAGAATGTCTCAAATCTAAAAGGCTTTCTAAATTATTCTCTTTTAATAATACTCAAGAATGATATCTTGAAGTACTGTCTGTTAACATTTTCTTATAAAACACCACAATTCATGTCAGGAAACCCTGGAATCAGGACCTATACTTCGTCCTTTCCCTTCAGTGCGGTATATATGCTATACAAGTACAAACTAAAAGTTAAGTTAACTTTTTATTGCTTAGAGTAGTTGTTTCTTGTTAATTTTCTTCAATTTACTGTCTGTGGTTCAAAACTCATTTATGTGTTGCTGCATTTGGCTGGAATGATATAGTTAGCAATTCCTGTCTGCCTCGTAGGAGCAGTTAACTCTATGAGCCCTATGCCGCCTCAAACCGCCCCATTCTACAGAGGCTTGGACTCGGGCGGTTTCGGCTGCCTGAGTGCATTTTACGGGAGAAAAGTAGTTCCTTTCTTTGTTGACAATTAATCGCCCAAATTCGAGTGCCGTTCTTCTGGAAATTCTGTAAGGAAAGGGAGGATTCCATTCTTTTTTCGTGTACGAAAATTTACTTCAATTTTCGAGGTTCTGGGATTCTCAATCTAGCCGGGTTCAGAGAGTTAATCGCTCACGTGATCATCAAATCTTCTGCATCTCTAGGCTGACCGGATGCATATGAGTTTATGGCTAGACCAGTAGAAAGTGGAATTATCTCCAATAAATCACTCCAACAATAAATACAAAAGAAAATCGGGCCTACATTTTCAAATCTCATCCCTTTTCATCTAAATCGTTACATGACACCTCATCCGAAACCCCATCGTTACTTCGTCAACACCTAGGAACGAAATCCGCGGTAATAAGGTGCTAAAAACCATCAACCCTCCGTTCTCGATCACCTGATTCCCACTTCCTAACAATACCCGATCGCGTGATCGTATCAGCAGATGCAAATATCGCACTGTGATGATGCCGCTAACTAACAACGCCTTGTGAAGAAGTTAAGTCCTCATCATCACGCAAGCGCCGTCTTGGCACTTCTGTGCGGCGCATTTTTTTTAATCTGGCCGAATAAAGAAACCATCTGCCCGCCTTCCATTGTTCCCCCATCTGATTACTCAATTGGATTAACGCGGTAGGTTGCTCCAGAAGGTTCGGGATTTGGCGAGATAATGAAATCGCCAAAATAGTTTTCAATGTTTCTAGATTCGTTATTAGATTTTATCTGAGATTTTCTGAACCCTTACTGAAAATTACTATATTAAGCTGGACATCAATCCACTTCTCAAAACTGCAACCTATGAGTGGTCTAGTGAGTTAAGGAATATCGAGGCTAAGGAACATGAATAGGAGGAAGAAGGTTATGGGTTCTATCCTCTGACTATGCTCTTAGACAGCATTATTCAAAAAGTGGTCAACTGATGGAGGTTTTTCCTGGCTTTCTACTAAGCGACTCACAAATGTAGGTCCCTTTCCTCTGCAGATTCACGAAGAAACCAATATACCACCATATATTGAAGATAATTCAGACTTCTGTTTAGGTGCTTCAAGGTCGCTTTGACCAATAGAAGACGACTGCCTTCCCCGTTATCATGAGTTTGACTCATAGATTGGGCTAGACATATTAGGCCAATCTGGTTAGAATCAAGGGCAGGCCCTTCATTTTAAATATTCATGAACGACATCTGAACCGATTCCCTAAATATTCACATCAATACAAAATGGAACATTTAATTTGCATCTTCACGTTTAATATACACCAGGTCAGTGGCGTAATAAAGGCAATTGGTTTCCGAGACGTGGTACTCCTTTTTTCTTTTTTGACTTCTATCCATATCACATTGGTTCCAAAAAATATTTTTTGGTGACGTCAGGAGGAACTCCACTATTGACCAGGGGTACAGTTATCTCCCTTGACCCTACAACGCTACTGCGTCAAGCTCACTGACACGACAGGACTTCGGTAGAACCAAGTCTTGAAACCGCGATTCGTCACAACCATGTCCAAGATCCTGCCTGAAGATCCTACCATGGTCTTTCTTTCCGCTCATTGTTAAGACAAAGTTCACGATTCAGGAAAAACCGAAAATGATTTTAAATATTCATTTTTAGTTGTATGTTTCAGATGAAATTAATGTGTCAAAAGTATGAACAGATTAATTTTACTCCCAAAAGCTTTCTATTATTAATATGATTCAAGACATTTCTCCTGACTATTCTGAGTATGCATCACTGATTTGATAGATTCCTTACATTAGCGTGCCATTTTGAAGCTACAAGAGGATAATTTTGAGCTCGTAATTTTGAACAGTGGACAAAGAAGATGATATCCAAACTAGCACCTTCACTCTCTATACTTCCAAACTCTACCAGGGGAGGACTTTTACCCTTGACCAATTTATTGCACCGGGTCAGCGACAGATCTGCAGTGGAATCTTAGGAACCTAAGACTCTGTCACTGTAGTCTCCAGAAAGCTGTTAAAGAACAGGGTGACCCAAAATCATGGAAAAAATTTAAGGTCTGGTAAGACATACAGAATTAAGTCATTTTTACAATATAACATGGAGTCGCAAACGCAAAGGGACCACTACTTGTGGCTCTTTGCCAGTGAATTAACTAAAACAAAAGAATTCACTAGATAAAGTGTGCAATACAGGCTTATGAAATACAAATTCATAATAGCACAACACATTAGAACAAATAACATCATTACAAATCGCAGGCAGCATGACAGATACAGTGGCAAGCAGGACGCAACATGAACAACAAATCTTTAGTAACTTAAAGTAAATGTTCAAAGAAATTGCCGTCCGACGTAATACACTCCTCGCATTTTGTTATTCATGGAACTGTGTTGTATTGCTATTGTTAATTTGTATTTCAAGCCTTTAACTAGTATATCCGTTTCTTTTACTTAATTTGCCCGCAAATAAACCCCTTAATACAAATAGTATAAATAAAAAATCAAAACATGCTTTATTATTGTAGTAAAAAGTAGAAAATAATTTTTAAATAAAAAATCTGGAATTAAGCGTAAGCGGAAAATGGAAAAAATATGATAAGGAAATAAGTATTGTCTTGATTTAAAGGTTTTTGATTAAAAACTTATTTTCTACATTTAATTTCGCTAATAAAAATGTGTTTTTATCTAAAACTGCTTTATTTTTTAATTAATAATTGTTTTTCGTTTTGTGATTCTGCCATCCTATATTTTTATACGTGCCAATGGAAACTGACAGCCAATATTTTTGTGCATTTTGCCGATCGCTTTGCAAGGCGATGAGCGTACGTTTGTGCGGGCCTTCCCGATTCGATTAGCTCCGTTGATAATTAACCCATCACGATCCGAAGGAATTATCGGAGGCGAGAAAAAACGAGGGAGGAGTCGCTCACGGGGCCCGAGGGGACGTCAATCACGCACCTTTCGGGACACGTGCCTTACCCTTCGCGGAAATCGGAATTTCCATATCGGGCCCAACACGTCGTCGCCCCACTTCCACGCCACTGGAGCAGTCACGTGACCACCCCTCAGCAGCCGAAAAATGGGAGCAAAAAACAAACAAAAAAAAAAGACAGAAAAAAAATTTATGAACTTTATTCATCTTAAAACGTTTTTATGTCACGTGGTGTCTTTCGATAAGCCAGTGGCGTTTAGTTAGATCAAAACTTTTTAAACCGTGGGTCCCTTTCCCGAATGAGTTAGCGTGCTTAACTCATTTTACGCCAAAACTTTATTATTTCAATTTTTAAAAAATACATTGATATGATAATATGAATTAAATATGAAAGGAAACGCTTTTTCTAAATTATTTTAATTAGAACTGATAAATTTACTTTTAATTAAAATGAATTATCTTTTTAAGTAGAAAATTATTATTTTTATTGGGTTTATAAGTTTCATACCAGTCAGTTGACATGCAGATGCAAAATGAAAGCTAAAAAGTGCGCTTCTTAAGTAAGAATAAAAAGAAAACAACCGTCCCCAAAAAGGAAAAGTAGTAAATAATGGGTTAAATCTTTGGATCTTAAAAAATCAATTAATTATTAAAACTGGCAGCGTTTTAGAGTATTAATAAGGAAAAACAATTCAGGAAACCATCGAAATTTTAAATATTTCATAATGATATAAGATTTGAAATAAACATATTTCACCAACTTTCTAACTATGAATTAATGCAGAATTCTCTTATTTTGGTTTTTTATTCGTGCATGTACTTTGGATCGCAAAAAAAAAAAAAATGTTTTATGTCTACAGGAGGTAGCACAATACTTTTGCAGCTGAAATAAGGTGGTAAGTGGAGAGAAACGAATAAAATTAAACAATCTTATTACTGATTAATGTTGCATTCTTCTATATAGGGGAGTCTATATAGGTTCTCTATAGGGAGTCGCCGAATTTACACTATTTGGGCAATTTTAGATGTACAGTGACGGAGAAACAATTTTAAAGAAAAACAACTAGTACAATTTTTTTTTGTACCTTATTTTATCTTTAAAATACCTTAAATACCTTACCTTACCTTAAATTAGAGAGAAAGCAACTTAAAAAAAGTTCCGATTAAATCATCGATCCTATGAAGGAAACCGGTTGTCCAGATTGGACAACCAACTTCTTTAGGCACAATAAAAGTAAAAATATTATTTGATTCCCTAATTCACAACAGTACATAATGCATGAACCCAAATATGACATTTTATGCCCTATATCACTTCCTCTCCGCCAGTTTTTTTCCTCATAAATGATATAAATTATACTATCCTACGCTTTTATACTTTTTGATCCACACTTTGACGACTTTAGTTTGCTTTTTCTTTTTTTTTTTGCTTTGACTTCTTTCAATTCCAATTTATGAAGAGTACTATCGGTGATAAACTGCTTTCTAAGCTATTTTCCGTAGTTTACGATTACAATCCAATTTATTTAAATGGTCCAATCAAGGTAATCCCTTGAGGACTAATCTAGGCAACCTTTGGATATCAACGAAAAAAAAAATTCTCCTAACCTTAACTTTAAACTTTTTCCATAAAATGACTATAGTCAATTGTTGTTAAAGAAATTTCCTATCTCAGGATATATTAACACATTTTAATACTTAATTTAGAACTGAATAAGGGCTTTTTGTCTTTTGTTAAAATAATTGATTGCTAATGCCTAAATCTAAACAATTGTTCTTGAACTATAATCACGTAGCGCTTTCTCGTAAAAATGATATCATACAGCCCATTTACATCTTTATAATACAATTTGCATATTTTACGGCCAAACTACACTGGTGTCCAAAAGTTAAGGACCATTTCGTAAAATGCGAGGAATTTGCAATAATTAAGAAAACTATGGTTAGAAATCAGTTCTGAAGAATCGTGTGACATTCAATCGAGTATCATACACATTTTACAGTGAAGATTCGGTCACGAGGGTAATTAGGGGGGAGGGGTCACAAGAAAGAGACGAAGGAGGAAATGGAGTTTGTCCCATACTTTTTATCAGAAGGCTGATGACGAGATGTAACTTTCTTCATTGGTTTTTTGCTTATAACATACAGAGTTTTCACTCAAATTATACGAAATTTTCAGAACACTCTAAAATATTTTGCAGAAGCATTGTATTAAAATTTAAAATGAAAACGTTGAATATTAAAGGAAATATGAGTGTTTATTCTAAATATTTTTTTATTGTGTGAGACGCACAGCGGAAATTTTCTTTTATAACTTCCACGCCAGATATATAGAGCAACTTATGAAAAAATTCCAGGTGAATCCCGTAGAAATTCAGGAGTATATCAGCATTTCACTGAGGTGAATTAAAATTTATCTTTAAGAGAAGCTAAGTGTCGAGGGTTGGTACTTTCGAAAATTGAATCTTCGAACAGTAACATTAAATTTTAGGAAAGTTGAATATCCTGAATACCCACGTACATTTATAAATTAAATACAATATTTAAATTTCATTTCTTAGAATACCATTGGAAGATTCAAATTTAATTGCGCGCTGTCCATTTTATAAAATTGGTATACCAGCGCTCAAACCATTATTTGGTACTTTTTGCTTAATGGATTTTTGCATTATCCTATTTGTTGCTTCCAATTTACTCTAGCAATCATCTGTGAGCTAATTGCTGGAGTAACCTGGGAGCAGCCAATTATTAATTGTTAATCTTTAGCTTTTTTGTCTTCCATTAAGAAAGATCAGAGCTCTTTTGCAACCCTTAGTAAAACCAGCCCAGACCATTACGGTACCTCTCAAAGTTTCGACTGAATATTTCCTGATGTTCTTGTCTA
Source organism: Araneus ventricosus (assembly GCA_013235015.1). Classification (NCBI taxonomy): domain Eukaryota; kingdom Metazoa; phylum Arthropoda; class Arachnida; order Araneae; family Araneidae; genus Araneus; species Araneus ventricosus. The sequence goes on along the minus strand of BGPR01000308.1, from coordinate 295,218 downwards.
ACATGGCCGTTGTACCGGCCAGCAGTACATAAGTTACAGACACCCACCCCTGTCTCCATGAACAAGCACACCGGCAAAGGCCAGCAGTACATCTGGGCCCTCTAAATTGATTTTTCTTTTCTTCTGACTAAACGACTGAGTTCGTGAGGTGATTCTAACACTTACTAAAGCAGTTGATTTTTAGTACACGCAATAAGCACAAGATTATCCATACAAATTTTACAAGTACAAATATATAATGATATCACACATATCGATTTGCAAGTTGAATAATTCTATGTTAAATATGCGAATTACTGAAGTGTCACCGAAAGAAGCAAGAGCCACCGATTAACGCAAATGGCCGACCGTTGTCTCATGGCCTGCCAGAGATTTCGAAAGGTTTCCTAGATGAGTAAACCCCGACTTCGTCCAGTTAGTACTTCTGTCTTTACCAAACAGTAGACAATGCTAACAAAATGGCTAATTTAATTCGCTGCTACCTGCAAGTAACTGATATCTTTCACATCAACTTGCCTGAAGATGACGAGTACAGATTTAGATTTAAAAACTAGCAGGAAAAGATCTGTTGTCGGTCTACCAAGCCTTATAATATCTTGTTTTTCTGAAAAAGTCCGTGTGGAAAATGGTCTTTTTAAAAGATCTGCAACTAAGCAAGTAGACATCTTAATGAATTATCCCAAAAAAGGCTTAATACAACAATAGAAATACGAAGAAGAAATAAATTAGAACAGCACACAAGCGATTTGACACTCAAGAAATAACAGGAATCAACGCCGTTCATAAATGAGTAATCAGTAGCAAAAAAAAAATTCATTTCTCATTTTTACTTTCTCGTATACGAAGTCTACAAAGAGAAAGTATTATAATCGTCAAAAAATTCGAACTCGAGATTTTGACGAATCCCCACGTTTCAGACCTCCCTGAGTCCGAAAAACACAATTTTGGAGTTATGTCTGTCTGTGAACACGATAACTCGAAAACTATTAGAGTTAAGGGGATGAAATTTGGTATGTGATCTTTACACATAATTTGTAGGTTTCCTTCAAATTTTGGGCAAATTCCGTCTACCCAAAGTCTGTCTGTCTGCCTGCGGTCATGTAAACACTATAACTCAAACACTTGAATAGCTAGAAGGATAAAATTTAGTTCACAGTTTTATCATCATGCTTGCAGGTCCGTATCAAAGTTTGAACCAAATCCGTCGAAGGGTTGATATTCTGTCGGTCTGTATAATCGCATACTTGTAAAAATTATATCGCCTAAATCCTTTGGCTTAGACGAATAAAAGTTGGTATGACGGTTGCTAAAATTACTTATAGATCTGTGCCCAAATTTCGCTTCAATCGGTTAAAAAATGCGTTCAAATTGCATTATTTCGATTATTGCATAATTGCAATTTTAAATTCGATTTTCCATGCACATGCGTACTGGTAGCAATCTCTGTGCACGCGGAAGGATTACGTCACTTTGTCCTTGAGCCGTCAAGAGTAGAAATCGGTACGCATTTAATCGGTACGCATCTCTTTGAATATGATTCTTCACCTAAATATTTTACAATCGCTATAATCTGCAATGAAAAACCTTCTGATAGTCATTGGATTCTGGGTTACAGTAGGTTAGAATTATTTATCCACGCGGGGGGAGGGGAAACAGCACCTTTTGAGGGAAGTATACGAGAAAGTTTAGGGGAGACCACTCCCGCTGGTTTCTACTTATTTTTTCATACTCTACATCCACTCTGAAAAGTCACAAGATCAGTGTGAACAAAAATATGACGTCATTCGAATGAACTCACCGGAACTTCTGGCGACTTGCCAGATGAAGCATGAATCAGTTGCTCACTTTAAGCACGCATTTTTGCACCCATCATCCTCAGAGAAGCAAAAATACAGAGTCGCTATAAAAAGTCGCGTGATCGGTATAAGCTAGTAACTATATTACATAATCAGCTTGAACTCAGCGGAACCAATAGGAAGATGACATTCTGTCCAGACGAAGCACGAATCCTTTGCTTACTTTTAGCACTCCCTTCTACATTGCACCTATGTTCGACTGGAAAGCCCAAATCACTGAAGAGAACAGCGGTTCAATACGAAACGTGTTTTCGCTCGTCGTGAAATCAAAGCAATAGTGTTTCTGAAAGTTTCCAGAGTAAAAAAAATTTAAACATACAATCAGACTGAGTCTGAGAAAAAAAATTGCTTACTGAAGCACTGCTTCACTTGCTTCTGTTGAATGCGTCCATTATATGTGCTGCTATGTATACTGAAGTCTGGTGTGCATGTAGTGAGGAGGTTCCAGTTTTGACTTAGCTTTTATTTTCTTCCATATCATACTCGGGGATTGTTAGAGAAATCGTCATTTAGTTCGAGAGCTCGCATTTAGCTAAATATTTCAGAATTCGGCTAGAAAAAGCTCCAGTAATGGATTCTGTACCTAAGATGGACCTTCAATCTTTGTCTCAGTTATTTTCGAGCAACGATCACTCAATTTTTTTCCGCTATAAATCGGATGCTTTAAAACGTTTTTTACCGCTTCTTACGAATATTTTACTAATATGGCAATTTGGACTTTGGTTTTTCAGCAGTTCTGAATGTTAAGATTTTAACAACCTGCCGTTCTGTGCGAGTCACACCTTTCAAGGTATTTAAGAATTTTTTTTGGGGATGGGGGGAGATTTCAATGTACTGAGAAACAATTTGTAATGTTCCAACAGAATGAACAACAGACGTGTAAAAATTTTATAATCTTCTCCAGATTTCACATAATGCTAAAATTTAAAGTTGTGCAATTTCTTATTAACATTATTATTTTTTTTATTTGTAACCCATACTAAATTTAGAAGTCTTTATTTTTAAAAGAAAAACAACGCTGAGTTAAATTATGATTAAAACAAATGAAAAATTCCGGAGTTTACAATTTTGTCTAGCAATGTAGAAGTCACAGATAGATTTTTTTATACCGGTTTCTTAAATAATATTCTTCATAATTTTTTTCTAGGAATAATTTCGACTAAGTGCGACTAAACGAACTCAGTTTTAAACTTTTTGCCTCCTTGTTAGTGGGCAAAATTGTGTTTCACTATACAATCAGGGTGGCACGGGGTGAAGCTCCAACTAACAACACCTTTCAAAAGTCACTTCAACACAAAAAAGACTAAAAAAATTGAAAAATCACAAGCATCCCCATAGCAACCTGTGTCCTCCCACACTGGAGAACGAACAATCAGTAAGTAGCACCAACAAACCCCCCGAAAGAGACCGAGAGCAGAGATCGCATGAGAAAAATTGCACCTTCATTCTGAATCGCCTCACAATAGACACAGGGATCAACACCAAGAATAGACTCTGGGGTCCTTCTAGCCCCGGAAGGGTACAACACTGCCCCGGCACAAGTGGAAGAATAATACTTACTCTTTCACCTGATCGTGATAAATCGAGTGTAGGGGAGGATTACAAGCCCTAGGAGCCCCCTTTTATGGAAAACTGAGGGGGAGGGGTGGAACTGTTTTCGATAGTGTCTTGTCCCTGTGTCATCCACGCTCTGGAGGTAGACTACAATACGTGATATATTGTCGAGTGTATGCAGATAGTGTTTGGTGAGTAACTGTAACTGTGTCGCCCCATCCTTTTCATAGAGTAAAAGATATCATATGGAGCCAATATTCTCCCATTCTGTTCCATTATTAGGGGGTCCGCTGTCATTGTGTTTGGTACTTTTTAGTGTTTGTGTACGAGCTGGGACACGTGCCATACATAAACTGTGTCGCGTGCAAATAGTCAATGATAGTAGAGATGATTCTAGGAAGTTAACTTTTCTATGCTCACTTTTCAGTCCATTGAAATATATGCTCTTTTCCACGGAACAAATGTTAATAACTTTTACTAATGCAAATATATTTCTGAAACATTTCAGCATTAATTATTCCCTTGCATGCGAAGTAAACAAAGAGAAAATATTGTAGTTGTTAAAAAAATATGGCTTCGAGATTGTGATGAATGCCATTGTCTAGCTGTAAACACGATTTCTCAAAAACAGAAAGAGGTAAATGGATGAAATCTTGTATGTCGTCTTTGCAACCAAATTTTATAGCTCTGTCAAATTTTGGCTTAAATCCGTCGACGGGAAATCTGTCTGTCTGTCTGTTCATCGGTGTGCATGTGAACATAATAGTCGCCGCTTGTAGTGATCACGGATATAATGATCAATCGGTTGCAGCGATCAAAATAACGTGGAACAGATCTCCCGTATCTAAACACATTGAAAATCCGCCGGTTATAGTGATCAACATTTCGCTTGTAGAGAACGGTTTCGATGAGATGACGCCACAGATCACGAGGACAAAGACGATGAAGAGAAACACCATTAGTCCAAGAAACTCAGCAAGCCCTTCCTGCTTTAAGAAGAACAGTCCAGTACCATGCTGAATCTTTTGTTGAACATTATTCATTTGAACGGTTTGTCAACGAATGCTTGAAAACTAGAAAAAGTTTACTCTCGACAACTTTTTAAAGAAAGCTTAGAAAATTAGATGTGCGTGAATTTTTTTCCAGTTCTATACATTGTATCGCTAAAAGACAGATTTTGTTTTTCTAATTTAAACGAATTGGGCATTCCATCATGTTGTATGGTCTGTTTTTTCTGATATACATTTGTATTATTTTTAAGGCATTTTTGGATGTTCTGATTATTCGGATGTAATGATCACCTTGGCTTTGTCCAAAGCGATCACTGCAAGCTGCGTCCAATGTAATTGAAAAACGCAGTGACCTATATGCATGTAATTTGGTACATAGCTTTTATCATCGCAGTTGTAGATCTATATCACTCTTGGCTAACCTATGGCCTGCGGGTCAGACACTGACCCAAGAAGGCGTTTTAAATGACCCACGCGTTTATTTTTATAAAATTAATTTTTTATATATTAGAAAGCAGTCAATCGAAATATTAAAAAAAATAAAGAATCCATTCACCTATGTATGACTCAGAACAGTCGGTCATAAACTTCACTTGTAAAAGTAAAAGCTGCAAAACAAAAAGGAAACGTACATTTTTTTAGAGGATTTTAAAAGTGAGAACAAAAAGAAAAAAACGTTTAACTATCAAGTCTTTCTGTTAAAAAAAATTCGGTGCTTCCAAATTATTGGTACCACTTTCACCACACCCTCCCCCTTTCCGAGCGACGCCACTGATTTAGTGACCCACTAGCCGGTATTAAAAATAATAATAAACAAAATTTGACCTACTTCTTAAAACGGTTCGTCATCACTATTTGATCTAAATCAAATTTTGAACCCCATCGGTCAAGGGAAGATGTCTGAATGCTTTTGGTATAAGAGCTATTGCCGAGTGGATATCATGAAATGTTTAATAAATAAATAAATCGATCTTTTTCGAAGTCATTAATACTATAATTAATAACTTTTTCCTTGGTACTTCTGAAAGCATTTTATCTTTCCCAGCATCTCAAATTTTTTTTAAATTCTCTTTCAATTGATGAGAGTTTTGAGAAAATTACTGGAAAAAGATTGTGATTAATGTTAAAATATAATTTGCATCTAAAAGTCTTTTTAACTCTTTATTCAAATATATACTAATTACATATTTTTAATCATATTTTAACATTCCAAAATGAACAAAACTATTATACAATTACCTATGTGAAGAGTTTAGCTACACATTATACAATGTTTCTTATCAAATGAACTATAAACGATTTAAATATCATGGTACTGGAAAAAAGCATAGAAGAAAGAAAAAAATATTTATCCAAATAAAAAAAATTTAAATTCTCCAACATTGAGTTGTTACCTCGAATTGTATCACTTATTCGATACAGATGCTCGAATATCTTGTACCAGATCAAATTTGGAATCCTTTACACAACATGCAATAGTTGCTGATAGCTTTAGAAAAGATTCTCTTGCAGTTTGAAATACTTGCTTATATTTTCCTCTACATTTTCTCAGATAAAATAATTCTAGTAATCACATTAGAACTTCAATGTTTGCGACTTTTTAATGGTTCTTAATCTGTATCACATTTATATAATATCGTTTTATGTTTACCTTCGCTTGTTTTCAAATTCGTTGTCATTGCTAGAATAAGTCTATTTTTGATTGTACTAGTGTTTTCTGAATTTGTAATAAATTTTAATTATTCATGAATTATTTCCTATAAGTTAGTTTATGAATATTACGTGATGGACAAACCTTTATGCATAAAGGAACATAGTGCATAATACAAGGCTTAAAATATTTCCATCGAATTTCTGAATCCATAATTTTAATAATTCAGACCTATAAAGCAGAAACTAGAAAAAGGATTTTATACGATAACTGTCTTTTTCTTTTCCTTTATAACAACCAAAAGCTGGATAATAACGTATTTTTTCTACTCAAAACCTTTGGGTAAAATGTAAACACATTAAAAGTTTTTAATCACAGTCTTTTGCCCAGTGTGACATACAGTACAGAGAATTATTGCATGTAAAATGACAAAGCCAGTTATTTTTTCCATGTGACTGCGGCATCATATGATTTGCCTCCATTAGGCTCCAGGTATACTTGTAGAAATTCTAACTTTTTCAGTTGCTTGAGTTTCATTTTAATTTTTTTTAAATCATCATCTGCTTCCCTGTCGGCTTTCATTTTCAAAAAATGCAAATTTTCATTTTTGTAAGCAAGGGAAAATATCAGCTGCTTGTTCGTTAATCTGCATGACAACACCTGCTAATCCAAATCCTCCGCCGCGAAGGACTACCCTCGGTGTTCAACAAGCTCTTCATGTGTCAGAAGTGCGAACGCGTGCATAATAATCGCCCGCTATATTACGGTCGTGGCACTTTTGTTATTTTACCATTGTATTCTCGAGAAGGCGAGAGTGTGAATTTGCACCTGCCTTCCTCTATTGCCTTAAAATAATGTTTATTGAAAAAGATATTGTGAAATTCTCTTAATAGTGAATATTCAAGCTAATAAACTACTAAATAAGCTTTTTTTTGCGGTGGAAGAAAATTTCCTTTTGAAACATTTTGCTGCGACCCCAAAGTTAAGAGATAAATAAGAAAATGAAGCATTATTTAGTGACGATTACAAGATCATCAATCAAAAATCATTTTTTGGCAAAATTTTTTATTGTATTGAAATCTTTCTCTATTTCTGACTAAAATGCTTGTAGATATGGGAAGATATCAGGCACAAGAAGGCCCTACCAGCGTTTTTTCTACCCAAAATTCTTTCTGCTATCCCACATGGGGTTACGACCCACGGTTTAAGAAACCATGTTCTAATAAGGTGCGTTATGAATTACAAGATAAGCTTAGGTTAAGATTCTTTCTAAAATCACTAAAATTATTATAATAGCAATAGAATTACAATAATATACATAAAGCATAATGCTATTATTTCAAAAACAAGCAATGATGTCAGATTTTTATTGTTTCCCGTTTCTAAACACTGATGTTTTCCTTGTAATATGAGTTTATGTAGGAATTGTGTTTTCCCAGTCTAGCTTAAAAGCGTAAGTTTAATACCTTCCCAATAATAATTTCTTACTTTCCGTACAAGCGCATTTGAATATTGCGGTGTCAGCAGAAAGATATCGGACGATAAGGATCACGCGCTTTCTCACGGCAATCACGTGATGCGTAGGTGTTAGTTAAGCTCTTAGTTAAAACCCAGTGTAATGTTTAAATCTACATGAGATGATTTTTTGAAATCGAAACGGACCAGTCATGCGGTAAGTGAGCAATAGGCAACGAGCTACGGGGTTTCATCCCTGTCAGCATGGCGGCGATGGGCGATGGCTGTGTGTGTGTACTCTAAATAATGCTGTACTGCAAGTTGTATCTGTAATGTAACCTATAACTAAGATGCAACTCTAATTAAACCCTTTAACGAAGTATAAGTTGTAAACATAAGTGAGTAACAACCCTAAATATTTCCTGTCCAACTGTAAATAATTACGTGTAAATACCTTGCTCATTTCATATTATGTTGTTCTAATTAATAAATAATTTACTCGTGTTTTCTCATCTTTTTCTCATCTTTGGCGCATTTACCCCTAGAGTGCCAATAAGATAATGCTCTTTTCTACAAGTTATGTTGGCTTCGACCGTAATCATAATATTTCCTATAAAAATTATATCCTCGCCCGGGATCTGTGATAACAAACCTTTTTCTACATTTATATATATATAAAAATTAACTAAATACATTTGCTTTCTAATAAATGTCTTTCTGTTTGTCTTTGACATTGCTTAATTTCCTTAATTTGGTTATCTACTTGAAATTGAGAAGAAAAAAAATTAATAAAGAAAATCAGCTGAAGAGGAATGAGAAATATTTAAGAAATCTTAATTAATTTTAGCAAAATTAATAAAATCAAATTTCAACTCATTCTTATGCTAATTTCCAAATGCAATTTTTTCCATTATAACTGCCTTATTTAAACAAACACCATCATATTTTCATTTTTCACATATCGAAAATGTCTTTCATTCGGCATTCCTTTCCTCGGTGTATAAAGAAAAAGAAGCTAACAAATTTTTGACGAATGTTGAAACTTCAGAGAACTTCCAACGATCAAAACATGCTCATCTTAAGTTACAAACACCATTCATACTTCCCTCCCCGCACCACAAACACTTAAACTTTGTCACTTCCATCGCTATGCGGAGAATGCCGACCCTTATTGACTTGTTTGCGAATCTGACGACTGACTCTAATGAAGCAAACCGACCGCGGGCCACAACAAATTTTCCAAACCCATCCCCAACCCCCGCTTCGAACACGACACGTGGGAGGGAGCACAGACCAAAAATAAAAAATAAAAAAAAACGACACCCCCTCTCAGATCCCTTAACAAATGAAGGGTAACGTTGAATAGCTATTGCAGCTGTGAACCTCGACCCCTTACGAGTGTCGCAAAGTGGCCAAAACGGGAAAAAAACGGATAAAAAACGAAGTTGGTGATAAAAAGACGTGCGAAAGGGGGGGAGATGATTTTAGGGGTTCATTTGCAGCCTCCTTTTGGGTCCATCACAGACTCCCCCGTTCTCAGAAGAATTAAAATAAACACGAGGGATGACTGAAGGCTCCTGTCATAAATGGTGTTTGGTTTTTGGTGCGAAGAAAGTGATTTGGGGATGGGAGGAATTTTTGCCTCGGAAGATGATTTCATGGTTTAAAAAAAATGTTGTTTGTTGTTGCCTGAATCTTTTGAGAATTTGCGCGTTCCTGTGTGGAACATTTTTAGGGTAAAACAGGCTTGGAATATAGTTCGTAGTGTTTGTTGTTGTATATTCTTTGTGCCAAAAGTTGTCAAAAAAGACAAAAACAAAAGTAACTTTTACGTCATAATTTTATTGACTACATTTTTACCTTCTCATGTAGAAAGTATACAAGAACTATTAAGTATTGAAATCGTCAAAAAAAATCGATCTCGAGAATTTGATGAATCTCCACGGTTTAGATCTCCCTGAGACCGAAAAAAAACCTTTTTGATAATCTGTCTGTCTACCTGTGTGTCTGAACACGATAACCCAAAAAACGAAGGAGCAAAACAAATGAAATTTGGTATATAATCTTTACTCCAAAATTGTAGATTTGTATGAAATTTTGGTTGACATGCGTATAAGGATTGACCGCCTGTCAATCCATCTGTATATTCGCATGAATAGCAACATGCGAAGCGTGTATAGCTTAAGACTAGTCCTTTGCATAGTCACTGCAAGAACTCCAAAGGTTTGTTGTTGATACTGCGTCCTACTTGCTATTATCGCATCAGTCATGCCGCATAAGATTTGTATTGTTGTTATTCATGCAACTGGGTTGTTTCATTATTGTAAATTTGTATTCCACTAAATCTGTGTTGCACATTTCATCTGGTGTATCATTTTCTTTTACTTACTGACCTCTCACAAGAAGCTCTCTCTCCAAAGAAGCTTCTGTAGCGGCACCTCTGGGACCATGTTCCCCTGTTGCAGAGATGCTTTGTTTCTGTATGCCTGACCTCCTCTTAAAGTTTGTAAACCACCTTTCTGAACACCTTGTAGTATATCATACTATTTATTATTTTACATACTATTTACCAAAAAACGACAAAACCAGAGACATTCTTTTGTCATAACTTTTAATGCCCATAGTTTTAAAGAATAAGACTAAAAATAATCCTAAGAAATGGGGCTTTGAAATTTGTGAGAAGATATACAGTCAAGATTTTTCGCTGGAATTTTAAGGGGAGCGGACATTTTAAAGCAACCTATTAAGTACTATAGTCGAGTTAATACTGAAAAGAAGCATTTCATGATAAGGCGATTGATTTTTTTTCAACTTCGGAAAAAATCTTACATTTTAGATCACATTGGACGCTTAGAAAGTGTGATCCACAATTCTCCATTAAACAACAAATTAGAACAGTTAAGCTGTTTTATCAGTATTGTGCCATCAGCAATCCAGAAGTTTTGAAAGCAAAATTGTTTCTATATTAGAAGCCTTACGCAATTCTTCTTGCCCTACACACTTCAAGAATTAAGATTCATTTGTACAAATTTGTCGTAGACATTCGACAAAAGTGCAGCAGGCAACACCTATGTGACTTAGAAAATAAAAGGGAAATTTCATTCGATTTAACTATTGTTTTACATGTAGAAAAAGTTTGATTTTTATACTATTAATAAGAAATATTATGGATGAGAAGTATCGTTGCACAGCAATATTCTTTTGTCAGTTTTTCCTCGACAAAGATAAAACTTCAAAAACTTCAAACCGTCACTCTAATGGTACCAGTGGATGATTTAAAGCAACTGAAATTGCCTGCTTGTTAGACTTTAATGATTTTGTTTCATCTTCACACTAGATCGTTTTGAGTATCATATAAAAAAGTGTACTGAAAAATTTAGTACAATATGTCTTTTGTATACAGTTACTGATCAACTAATTAAAAATACTGATTGTGCCTTATCTTTACGTAAAATGTATCAATAATAGCACTATATGGCCGCTTTAAATGCAGAAAACAATTTTTATGTCGCAATGAAGGACAAACTTTACCCAAATGAACCACACTAAACACCCATGCCATACAATTAATGTATCTGAAATGTTCAAAAATTTAAATCACGAACTCCGGGATAATTCCAGAAGAAGTGAAACTATGATTACGACGTGTCTCAAGAGGAGTTCTTCAGCATTTGCTGCTCTTGACCAATCTTCTGGAGTAAAAATTTTTCCGACCTCATTTTCGCTAGAGACATTATATATCAACCTCAGAATTCAAAAATAAATTAGAAAATGAATCATTAATTGAAAAATTGCAAAGAAAGTGAATTTTAGAAACTTATTCGTCCGATATTAAAGAAATTCATTAAGCCGGTGATTTCATAAAAATTTTCTTGATCAAACTTTCACTCCTTCTTTCATCAATTTTTCAACAGATTTTTTGATCGCATCACCTTGTTTTGAAGAACATCAACGACGATTCAGTGAAAGTTTTGGCGACCCAATTTGGGATGCTAATGTGTAGGTTACCATACGTCCGAACTACCCGGATTTCAAGCTCACTTCCGGGCTGGTGTCCGGATCATCAAAATGTCCAGATTTACTCCAGTGAAAGCGGCGAGAGAGAAATTTGGTTGTAATAGAGAAAATCTGATGTATTCGACAAAACCAATCAGCATAAAAAGCAGAATTTTTTGTGGTAATTGTAATTCTATGTTAATAGTGTTGTAAAAGTGTAATGTCGCTTTCCTGCCTCACTAGTCTTATGTTTGGGAGGAGAGTTTTACAGGGGTAAGTATGTGATGGCCGGGCCTGGACTGCTGACCTTGGCAACGAACTTGGGGACCATTTTGATGATTTGGCGACAAATTTGGCTACCTTGGCGACAAATCGATGATTCCAGAAAACGCGACCCTTTTGTCGATATCTTTATTAGGAAAGAAAATACGCTTGATTGTACGAGAAAACTGCATGTGACGTCATGACCTGTAGGGGAGAGTCAGCTTGGATCAGAGAGGTGTGTTGATCGACTGGAACGACTTTGGAGTTTCGTCTGCAGCGCCAGCTAGCAAACTGGTGAGCTGAGCCCTATTGAAAGTGCTGTTATTGCCGTTATTAGTGATTTGCCGACTGTTTGTGTTGCTAAATCTCAAAGTACTGAACTGTTATTACCTGTGAATTGTTGTCTGTTTACGTTGCTAATCTGTGCAAGATCCATTGTTTCCTGTTACCTGTGCTACGTATTTTCCTGTATATTTGTAAATAAACCTTCATTCTCCATTATCCTGCGTGTTGGACTGTTTACACCATACACCCACAGAACGATTTTTGTAACAATAGAATGGATAACTCTCTACCCCACTAAAAAGTATAAGGAACAAAATGAAATCCAACTCCCTACAAAAATCAAATTTAACAACATAACTATGAAATATGCCCTTTGAATGGTAGTCAGTGGCGCCACTGTAGGGTGGCAACACTAAAAAAATATTAGTGGCACAATGTATTTAAGCATACAAAAGAAACTTACTGAGATTCCCAGCTTTCAAAAAATAATGGATGCCAGTAAATTATATCTCCGCACTTCCATTAAACGAAGTAGTCTTATTTAGAGACTCATATTTTAGTAGAGATTTTAAATCACTGTTGTAACTACGGTGGATAATATTTGCAATAAAATTAAATTCAAAAATCAACTAGCGAAAATGAAGCGTTGCTTTTGATCAAACAACTATAATAATTTTATTTCAATTAATTCCACTTTACTCAATTTATAAACATTTTTGAAACCTGACTAATACACAATATCGATTGAAATACAGAAATTCTGAAAAATACAAAATATTGAAATAAAACTACTGGGTCCTTAACGCAAGGTCTTCGAAGGCTGCGTCCCGATGTGTTCCAATAACATTTGGAAAAAATTGAAAATCCTTTTGCCCGAATGTTAGATTTTGAAGAAATAATACATACTTTTTCTCAAATGAAAGCTGGAAATAAATACTTTTGTAATTATTTGTAAAATATTAGTAGTTCACAAAAAAAAATGTCGTGTCAAATAAAGATGTAAATAAATACTAAATTATTTTCTTACTCCTTCTAAGTTATATGTTCCTTTAAAATCAACTAAGGGTATAGTGACGCATTAACAATATTAAATGTAAAAAGTGAAGTACTTTCGTAATAGTGATGAGTTTTTATAAGGGCCACCAGGGGCAGATTAAGCTTGTTGACCCTAAGCAACAAATTTCTTGGAGGTCCTCTGAAACATTACACATAAGCACTTGTGCATTTCGACATTTTAATCATTACGTTTTAAAAAACAAAGTTTTGAGCTCTTTGAATCCATATAAGTACATTTTTATAAATAATTAATATAATTGGGTTAGATTGATACGCGGTAATATTGATACAGTCCATAGATTTGGATGATTGCAATGGCTCAAGATGCTCATATCCCCTCATATACATGCCACTGTAACCCTTAGCACACGGTATATTTTTTGGCCATGTTAAGTCAAAAGTTAATTTACAAATGAATCAAACCGCTAATTTTCTAGTCGAAGTAAATTTTACACTAAGTACGTGTTGTGTGATTTCTTTCATTAATTACAAATGTAATTTGTGAAAGAAATCTCACAATAATCACACACAGGAAAATACCTGTAAAGGAATCACAACTCCAAAGGTAGGAAAAAACATTTATCTTTTCGAACTATACTAAGTTTTGAGGGTTTTTTTATTTTGCTGCCCACTTGTTTTAAGTAAAAGAGTCTCTTGGGATAGATTGTTACAGTTGACTCCGGGGAACATTGATACCATCAATGAGCTTTAACAGCAACTCCTTTGCAAAATAGTCTACAGAAATGGAAAGAACTTAAAAATGAACTATCTAAGAGAAACACACAATTAAGCATTTGTTTTAAAAAAGAAAACGGTTTGAATTTCATTGCAAAAATTAAAAGTGTTGTTGTAAATTAGGTTTAAGATATTTTTTATGAATTTATTAAAACCTGAAAAAAATGTACGGAAACTTAATTAATATTATCGTGAAGAACATTTTTTTGTATTTTCAGATGTTATAAAAATTATTTTTGTGTTATATTATTTTCGTAAGTCATCAGGGAAGAACGCGAAAATTTCCCATAATTTTTAATTAATTAAAATTTCCAAAAACAGCTTCGAGGTTCATATTCCCTCCCTCCAAAGTATTTTTAGACAAACACAAACACACACACATATTCTTCTTTATTATTTGTAGAGATAAATTATTTTCTGAAGCATTATTGTTTGAATCTTCCAATCTCATTACAAATGTTGAATTTTGATTAAAATAAAAGTTTGTTACTTTGTTAAACTTTTAAACCCTGATTTGGAATATAAAGTTTATAGACAAAACAACTTTTATTTTTTATCCCAGACCTATTAACCATCATTATTTTCGATATTTCCGTGTGTATCAATGTACCCGTTGTATGGGCAGATTGATGCAAATCCATTTTTAGTAAAAAAGTGTAATAAATATTTTATTATTGCATTTATGACCAAAACTAGACTGAAATCCTATATTAGATTAACAAATGCATAAATATAGTGTATTAGTTCTAATTATTTCCGATCGTAAAATCATTTTTTAGCTTTCCAAAAAAAAAGTGTATCAATGTCCCCGTGTTCCCCCTATATTATAAAATTTTTATAATCAATTTAATTAATCTTTGTATATAATTAAGATGCTTTGAATTTAGCGAATTTTTTAAACCTAATTCGAGTACATAAATATTATCTAAATAATTTATTTACGGAAAGGAATGCAATTGTCTCTTTCTTAGCAAAATTACTTTGTGCTTTACTATTGAATAAGTAACTATTATTTTCTGCACAACGTTTAATGAGTGATATCGCTCAAAAAGAAACTCAATTTAATTCTAAATATTGAAATTCAGTAAAGTATAAATGATAAAAATATGATCAATATTTAAAAAACTCTGTATTCAGGAGCCCCTGAAACGCCAACTGCACTTTGCCTATACTCTAAACCATACAGTATAGTTACGCCAAAGATGGCAAAAATACGAATGCCTGTAAGAATTTGAACTATCAGAACTTTTTTCTCTTATACAGTGAGAAATTAAACTGTATTTTAAAGCAAGTTGAAGCTGAATTCCTGAAAATATAAACTAAAGTAAACTTCTATTCTTTCGAGCGAAAATTGAGAGTGTCTAAAAGAGAAAGGAGCAGAGAGTTGCAGCAATAAAATTCGATATTTCTTTTAGTAAACCCCATAAATTCATCCCTTTCTGGAATAAACACATCAACAACACTGTTTACTTGCTGTCAACGGTCTCTCGGGCTCATATATCAATGCACCTTGAATACACGCTCCGGAAAATAACTGTTTACGTCCATCCATTACTCCTTTGCGACATTTTATTCACGTACAGCCTCCCACCCTCTGCAAAAAATGCAAAGGGCAGCTATGCCAGAAGGGAACCAAGATGTAATTTTCGAATAGGTTTGATAATCCACTAGGAAGTATCAAAATCCATCCATTTAAAGTGAAATCCATACACAGGTATTTTTATATTGTTTATTTATAATTTTGTGCCAACTGAAGTTTGTTTCGTGTACGAGAGAGTCGCCAAATTTGAACCTAGATTGAACCGGTATCTTAACTTCAATTCTATTAAATATTTGGGCCTTAAAATAGGCAACTTATGTTACAAAGATATAAATATGGTTTCTGAAAGAATTGTTTAGAGAAAGCACTACGGTTACAGTTGGAGAACAAGTGTTTTCATTTAGATATCATCAATTAAATATTTTAAAAGTCAAGTAGTCCTTATGCTGTTTTAAAGCAAGTAGCAAAATATATCACATCCTCGCAGAGGAAATTTGTTTGGGTACAATTGTCTATGATAATTTTATCAAAATAATTTGAAAATAAGGTTAGGGGAATTTTTTCGTTCTTGTCCAAAAGTTGCCTTGATTGGGTCACAAACAGTGGCCTAAATTGGACCATTTAAATCCATGGGATATTATTTTAAACTACAGGAATAGTTCAGAAAACTGTCTATTAACGCATAAATTGGAATTGGAATCAGTCAAACCAACGAAAACAATGAAATGAAAGCCAACAGTTGTTGGATCAAGAAGTATAAAAACTTAGGATACATATAATTTATAAAATTTGTTAGGAAATAAAGGTAAAAGAGTAAGCACATAAAATGACATACTTTGAGTTCATGCATTGTGTCTTGTTGTGAATTTGAGAATCAAAAAAAATTTTTGCTTTAATTGTGCTTAAAGAAATTGGCGATCCAATCTGGGAAACCGGTTTCCTTGACTGGACCGATGACATATTTTAATTTTTTTTTCCTTATTGAAAGTGACTAAAGTGAAAGTCATTAAAGGTTAATTACACTGTTCTGAAGATAAATAAGCTACGAAAAAATGTACTACTTTTGTTCAATAAAATTCCTTCTCGATCACTGTACATTAAAAAATGTTCAGATGCTCCTACCCTATACGATCAGTTACGCTACCAAAAGCGCATAGGGGAAAAAATTGTTATATTTTCAAGCTAGAGATAAGTGGAGATTTTCTACTTCGGATGATATTTGATGTTTTGTTCTTACTTGCTTACGTTTCACCCAAAATTTGCTACAGATCTACAATTTGGTGTCCTTGCATTTTTGAGTTGTGGTATTCACAGACAGCCATAATTCAAAAAATATGTTTATTGGACTCGGGAAGTTCTAAAACCTGGAGATTCTTTAAAATATTCAATTTTAAGTCCAATTTTTTGTGTGATGCAATTTTAAAATCCTAAAACTTCCTGTTCAATCGAAGCAATGAAAATCTCCCATTGGTATGATCATTTTTAAGGTAAGAAGAACATTTAAAAATAGTTCTTCTTATTTAAAATAAATACTTTCGCGTAGACTAAGTATTTTATATAGAAAGCATTGTGTTATTTTAAAAAAATTTGATGTTGAAATTTTGACCAATCACCTCCTTGAGTCTTCCCTCAACTTTAAATGCCCCGAGTTCGAAAAAGAAAAAGAAGGAGGAATTGTGTCTCCTCGTCCTGGTATATCTGAACTAAAAAACGCAGCGGACTAGACAAAGGAATTTCGGCATCCAATCTTTACACACAAAATTGTTGGCCTTATCAAACTTTTAACTAAATTCGTAAACTGAAAGAGGTACTTTTCTTATGAAGATACTTCATTTTTCTCCTCCATGAAACTCGATTACTTTGTGTTATAAAAATACAGAAAAAAAATTATTTACAGAGTTTTTTTACATCACCATTGTCATTCTCATTGACTGAAAATACTATTAAATTATATCTGCTATAATAATATTTCGATTGTTCACGTGAGTGTTGCCTTCACTTCCAAAGAAAATATATGCAATTTTAATTTTTTCATTTAGTTATAAGTGTATCGTTGCTACGTATAGTGAATAAATTAAATTATTCACTGGACGAAACATTAAGTATGTTTAATGAAAACATTAAATATGTTTGTCTGCTTGAGTTTGTTGAACATGATTAAAAATAAATTTCTAAAAAAAATGTGGAAATAGTATGGCAAGCAAGAATCTATCATTAAAAAGATCATTTTTTTAAAAAAATTTGAACTGGTGAAGAAAACATTTTCTTCCGATAAGGGTTTTCGAAACTGTAGTCGTAAAAGTTTTACATAATAAATTTTATACTTATTAACATAATTAAAAACAACACTGAATACTACCAGTCGAAAATGTAATCTTGGATATTTTCAAAGAACTTGAGAACATTCAGTTGAATAGCAACATGTGAAATATTTTTCGTCACCGATTATAAGTGAAATTTTCTTGTAGAAATGTACGAGAGACTCGAGAGGAGAAAAATCCTAATTTTTTCATTTATAACGTTCATATTTTCCGAAGTCACTCTGGTTCCTTTTCGTTGAACCATATCTAGCCTTCTCGGTCATGTTATCCCTTTTCGCTTAGGCAGATTTCACCTTTGTTGTGATGGGATTGGATGTCAACAAGTCGGGTTAAACGCCCACGCAGAGGTGTACCCATTGTGTTGCGATGACAAAAGCAAACGGGTCCGAGCACGCGTGCCATTTCACTCTGAAGTATTGGCAGTAGAAGAATTGTCAAATCGCGTTAGTTTCGAACGGTTTAGGTTGATTAATGGGAAACTGTGCCATTTATTTTTTATGTGAGTCAATAAGTCTAAAGAAATATGGGCTGCTTCATAGTGGCGCAATGCATCTGGTATCACCTGGAAAGACTTCCCACGATGTCAACCATCTTAAAACTTTCCTCCAAAAAACAAAAAAGGAAGGAAAAGAACGGATTTAAAAAGCAATTGAAAGCATAATTTTAATACACATAGAAATACACATGAATTAAGAAAAAAAGCATTAAGAAAGTAATTAGAATATTTTTCTTAAAAATTTGAATTTCCTCCAAAAATTGATCGCAAACAATTAAATTTGATAATATCTTATCTATGGTATATTAAGGAATAATGCAAGATTCTAAAAAATAAAAAAGGGAAAAGTTCCATTCCATTGACATCATAATATTCTAATATTTTTTTTCAAATTCAGGCAACCTTCCTTATTTGAAAAATATTTTGAAAAAGTTAAATACATTTTTTTCTTCTTGAAAAGCCATAATGTATAGAGAAACTCGTCATTGCTGGAATTGTTTTAGAGTTTCATTTTTAGATTCGAGGCTAAAAACAAGATTTTTCCATCACTTGGCATACTGTTTTCATGGTATGGAGATACAGACTTTTACTCCATTTTTCTTCGAAAAAGGGGAATATTGTTTATTGCATGCATTCCCTTGGGATAAAGGGCCATTTCGGAATTCAGTAGAATTCTGATGGCTGATGCCAATTTATGGATTTCTCAAAAGCTAGCTTCAACGCAGTCTTGCTGCATAATTGCAATAAATTCGCCTCATTTCTTTTTGGTCATTCAATACACATTGAGGAAAATGATAAAGATTTAGCTCGAATTCTGAAGGAAATAAAATCTGATTAATATTTTGAATAGTTTGTGGGAATTTCAAAATTTTATCCATGCTTTTGGACCAGCAATCAAGTATACATAAAATTTCAGAGCTTTTTTTTTGTGATTTGTGGGACAATTGAGCACAATAACTGTATTGGGAAAAATTAACTGTCGAACTTGATACAGTAAGCCTCGGTGACTAAAGTATTGTTAATAAAAGCTTGGTCCCTCGGATAGAGGTTCTATTACCACTCATCCATTTACGGCTTTGGAAACAGTTTGTTAAGTCTTAACCAAAAGATTGAGATTCGAATACTTCCCATAATATTTCCATCTAAGAACTTCTTAACATAATATTCTTATAATGCGCAACATAGCGCCATCTAGTGATTGATAAAAAGGCAAAAGAATGAATTATCGTAGTGCTGCCATCTATCTGTGCATTTCAATAACAAAAGAAAGATAAACACTCTTTCTGTTAGCTTTGATCTTAATGTTTTCTATTTATCTATTTTTGATTTTTGCTTATCAGTTTTATGTTTTCTGTTCCTCTTTAAATCCTGTTACAAAAAAGCAGTTATAATTTTGAAGTTATTTAATATATTTTTTTTACATGGGCAAAGAATTTTATAAATTATATAATTGAATAGTTGTTCGTTTAATTCAGTTTTTAGTGCATGTTGTAAATAGGTATTTCAGATTTATCCAAATGTATTCATAACTTTAAATTGAAACAGGACGTATATGCACTAAAGAAGAATTATACCTTTTCAGTGAAAAATATTTTAGTTATTATTCTAACTGATTTTCTTATTTATTAAAGAGATATCGTCCATATTCATTAACATATTCTATGCATTATTAATATGTCCTAAGAATTCCAAATCATAAATCAATCGAAAAATATAGTGAGGTAAATTCCATAGCTTGGATTAAAGGAGCAGGGAATTCTGAGCAAGATTTTACAAAGACTTTTGCTGATATTTAAATTTTAATTGCAGTTATAAAGAATTCAGCTCCATTAAATTGATTCATTTTTTATTTAACTAAATAACTTTAGGAGTTTTAGAAGATTGATATCAAAACTGCCTTCTCCATCTTATCTATAAAAAAAAGAAGAAAAGGGGGAAAAAAACCCGCCAGACTTTAGGATAAAAAGAAAGTATTGCAAAACAGATAATAGATGGCAGCACGAAAGTATGATTCGTTGGCGTCTGAGCTGATCGCCAAATAAAATTTTGGACATTACTGCAATTTTTAGTTTATGATCAAGAGTTATTACTTTGTAATAAACAGGCATTTCAACGAATAGGAGAGCTTATAACGAGGAATAAAAGTTGAGGGAAAACTATGAAATTGCAAAAAAGAAAAAGAATGATTCATGCTTTTTTTACATATCAATCGATAATCATTATTATAAAGAGAAATTTTTAATAAAGATGATAAATGCCATTTTCGAAAAAAAAAATCGCTTTTTTGTGATTTTTTTTATATTTTCTTAGAAACTGAAGTGTAAGTATATTCTGACTAAGAAAATGTTGGGCTGCGATGTAAAAATTCATTGCCGATTGTGGTTTATGAATGAAATATGTATTCACTAAAAAAGCTAACAAAGAAATAATAGGTATGACAATTTTACGAACCAAATACTCTAAATCCTCGATATTTTTTTTCACTAAAAATATTCATTTTTTTATATATGCTTGCAATATATCAAGAAATGAGTATATTTTATTTAAACCAACATTTTCATTTTCCAACGAATATTATTTTACTATAACAACTTTCACAAGAACTTGCAGCTACACATCTGGAAAATTCCTTTTCTTATATTTTTATAATAATTTTTCCGCTTACTGTAAGATTTTTGAAATTAAAACACAATAATTGTGGAATTCTTTCAAAAACAAAGAATATTCGTAATAAAAGTATAGAATGCAATCAGAAACAGTATTAACACTTAGCGAACAACGTAACATCAAATATCTAGTAGACTTTTGAGAGCTAATTGTGGATTTGTTCTTTCCTGCAATGTATTTGCCACAGAAGCACACTGTCCAATAGCCAATTTACCATTTTGTATCTGCAGGAAAATAGGGGATGCAGGTCACTATGTCTTTGACTGCATCCACACAGAAAGATATCATCTCTGAGAAACGTCAAATAATTTTAAAAGAGAGTGGTTTAGATCTTTACTTTTTAATAAAAATGCAACCTTTAAAATCCGAGAGCTATTCCATATAAGTGATAACATATGCAATAGACTTTCCAAGTGTATCAAGGGCATAAATAACTTTCTTTCTTTTTCCTCTTCTAAATTATGCTACAGAATTCGGGTTTTTTGTATCGTGTTTCTTTATTCTAAAGGCCGCGGTGGCCTAGTGGTAAGGCCTCGGCTTTGGGGCCGGAGGGTTCCAGGTTCGAGACCCGATTCCACTGAATACCGCCGTGTATGGGGCCCTGTTGCACGCTAAATCATACGTAGTGGTCAAACGTCCTCCCGTTGGTGTGGCGTGGAAGTTTGGAGAGGGGGGCGCCAGCTCAGGTGTCGTCCTCGTCATCTGACCGAGGTTCAAAATTACGAGGTCCGTCCCAAAATAGCCCTCGTGTTGCTTCAAAACGGGACGTTAATATAACTAAACTAAATCTTTATTCTAAATTGTATTATAGAAATTGCTTTGTTGTTGTTTCTTTTCTTTTTCATTTTTTTTTTTAGATTTTTTTTCCTGTAGCTCTTTTCCAAATTGTATATCAGACCCCGTTTTTTTACATTTTATTTACTATTTATTATATTTTATTAATTTTTCATTGTTTGTTTATTTTATGTATGTTTCTTTATTTACTACATTTATTTGTACTGATTTATTATTTATGCTCGTAATTTCTTATTATGTTTTCTATTTGTATTTTATTATATTTGTATTTTGTACTATACTACTTATATTATATTATATTATATTATGTTATGTTATGTTATGTTATGTTATATTATATTATATTATATTATATTATATTATATTATATTATATTTGTATTAAAATTTTTCTTCCCACAGACTCTTGAAATGCTTTACTCCCTTTGGGTAAGCAGGGTCGGCATGGGCAATAAAAAATAAAATTAAAATTAAAAAATATCTGTCCAGTGGACCCTGAGAGTCAACCTGCACTTTGAAACCTTAAAGTTGAGTCGGCTCTCCTGGTAATGAATGAATGAAACTGTCCAATGGCAAGTGTCCATCTGTTTATAATATTTCATGTAATAATGTAAATTATAAATCCAAAAAATATTTTGCACTAATGTGAGTTGAAAGGTGTAGTGAAATAAATGTAATAATTAAAAACTTAATATTTTCATTCAAAGTTAGGTGCATTACGCATGTTAAAAAAATCTTTGTAAATTTGGTTTTTTCGTGTAGATTCATAGCACAATGAAAAAATTGGAATCATGAGCTAAATAAATACGAAATGTTGTGTTTAAACAAAGCGCCTTATACTTTTAATCAAATTTGAACTAAGTTTTGATAAGATCTGGGTTTAAAGTTTTAGTTTTGTTTAGTCATATTAACTTTCCTTTTCAATGCAACACGAGGGCTATTTTGTGACAGCTGTCATAATTTTCGAACCGCAACTGGATGACATGGGCGGCACCTCATCTGCCACCCCTTCTCTAAACTTCCGCACCATATCAGCGTGCTTTGACAGGTGCTCGGCACTCGTCTAAGACTGTTCTGCGTTGGTTTATTAAATAAAAATCGATCCTACCCGGCGGTTTAGTGTGGGATATTCTCTTTACTGTTCTTTTGCTGTTTGTTGGTAAAAGGAAGAAAAAAGAGGTTTATAGTGTTTTAATACTTTAATAATTTTTAGCAATTTTTAGTAAATTTTAGTGTATTTGGAGTTTTTATCCTGGGGTTTATTTATTGAGTGCTAGTTTGTTGTTGTATGTGTGCGGATTTTCTTTCATTCTGTGTGTTTTTTGGCACTTTTAAAATGAGAACAAATGTAGTTCTTGCACCCTCAAAAGATTTTTGAGATTGTTTTTTGCTAATGTATTAATAATTCTCCCAGACCGAGAGGTTTGTCTCCCTTGGCTGGTTGAGCCACGGTAGTTAATTAGAATATCTCGATGTAATTAACATCCACCTTTGTTTACGGGTGCAGTATGTAAATTAAAAAATCTTTTAATAAATCCTACTGGCTCTCCCTCCCCTCCGGGCCCTTTAAGGCCTTAAGGCGGGGAGGATTCTGTGCATCACATCAGCGGGAGGACCCACGGACGTCAGATTTAACGTTCACCAGGCCCACATACACCGCGGACCTTCAGTGGAATCGGGCTTCGAGCCTGGAACCCTCCAGCACCGAAGCCACTACTACTAGGCCACCGCAGCCACTGGATGTAAAGACCACTTTCCAAAGTTTATCTATCTAGCTCGTTGCGATTCTGACAAAGAGATATGATTCAAATATCTCTTGTTTCGAACTCGGGGATGACTGAAACGTCAATATTCATCCAAAATCTCGAAGTTGAATTTTTTAACGACCACAATATTTTTTCTTTGTACACCAAAAAGCAAATACCTTAATTCTTAACCGATTCAGGCTTAAAGTGCAAAAAGGCGACTCGAGCAAACACTTGTTTGAACGGAGTCTCGCCCAGTTTAGTTTAAGTTAGTTACATTAACTTCCCGTTTTGAAGCAACAGGAGGGCTATTTCGGGACGGACCTGGCTAATGTGGAACTGTGGTCATATGAACAGTATGGTACCTAAACAGGCAAACCCTTCTCCAAATTTCACCACCACACTAGCAGGAGGACATTCGACCCTCGACGTCAGATTTAGCATACACCAGGCCGCATATTTACAAACCCTACCCTGATAGAACTGAGGCAGGAAATCAGACAATATTATTGGCTACGAGGAGCAGTGAGGTCGTTTTCAGTTCTAGCATGTAGAGTACGGCAATCATAACAAAACAAGAGTCGTCCTACTTTTCTTCTCCGTTTTCCCACAGTTGAGCACAGAAAACATTCTTCCGTGGGTTGTAATATTTTTAAAAATGAAATTATTTTTTAACATATCATAAAAAATGAAACATCCCACACTGTAAGAAATTATACTAATGAAAAGTACACGCACGAGAGCAAAGAGCGACGTCATCGGCTCTCGGCGAAGCGAGCCAATCATATTGTCGGATTTCCTGCCTCGGTTCTATCAGGGTAGGGTTTGGAAATATGCCACCAGGCCCACATACACAATGGATCTTTGGTTGAATGAGGTTTTGAACCTGAAACTCCCAGGTCCTGCGATCATCATGACCGCAGGAGTTTGACCACCAAAAAGGTCCCCTGTTAAGTTTCTGATTAATTATTAATGAACAAAGAAATATTTTAATTTCTGTCAGGCATTTGAACTTTTCCGGAAACGTTTAACTTTTATAGCGACTATATCCCTAGATCGCGAAACCCCAGGATTTCGCACGGCAATTTCATATCATATCCGCAAGAAATTAATAGCTTTTCAGAATATTTTGTGCATTTAAAAAGATTTTCAGAACAGTCTGGAAATAGCTTATCATCTAGTGATCCTATTGTTACAGTCATGGAAAGTCGCTTCCCAGCAATGCAAGTCTTATGGTTGGGAAGAGAGTTTTACAAGGTGAAGCATGGAGTGACCTCAGAGACTCTTATGGCACGCATGACCTTGGCGACAAACTTGGCGACCATTTTGGCGACAAATTTGGCGACCTTGGCGACAAATAGATGATTCCCGAAAATGCAACCCTTTTCTCGATATTTCTATTTGGGGCCGAGATCCAGGTTTTTCCTGAAAATTCTATGTGACGTCACGGCCTATCGGGGAGAGTATATAAGACCGCGTTTGGATCACGGTGTGTTTTTGATCGACTGGTTACTTCACTTTGAAGCGTGAACGTCTTCGGAGTTCTATCCGCTGTGTGAGCTAATCAGCTGGTGAGCTGAGCTGTTATTGTCGCTACTAGTTATTTGCTGATTGTTTGTTCTGTTAGATATCAAAGTGCTGAACTGTCATTACCTGTGAATTGTTGTCAATTTGCATTGGTAATCTGTGCAAGGACTATTGTTTCCTGTACCTGTGCTACGTTTTTTCCTGCATATTTGTAAATAAACCTTCAATCTCCATTATCCTGCGTGTTGGACTGTTTACGCCATACACCACAGAGAGACATTTTGCAACACTATAATGCAAATGACATCCAATATCTGAGGGATGTATAATTTTATTAGAGGGAATTAAGTGGTGCGTATAGGACTGATTTAAAATGGTCATACTGACATATAAAGGTTACAGAGTGCTTCAGAAGAACCGTAACGAATGGAAATGAAAGCAAGATTACGTCTCTGGACATTTATTTTTAAAATATTTTGTTTACCTCAACTTCTTTCTTATTTCTAATGATGGAATTTTGAAATAGATTTTTCGCTAACATTCTGAGTTCTGAAATTTTGTACAGCTTTGCGTCCCAATGACAATATCATATTGTCAGAGGGTTACCAATCAGTACATTAATTTGGATTTCATATAAAAGGCGCCATTTGGTAAAGAATTAGAAAAAATTATTACGAGATTCTATACTATAAATATAATAATTATGAATATATTCTTATAATAATTACGCAATATAATAAAGACTAAAAATTAATAATAATAATAATTAAATCACTTCTATCAGTGTTCTAAAAAGTATAAAATAATTTTTCTGGATTTAAGAATTATTCTAGAGGTTAAAACCAAGTCGTAAATTTGAAGCATTGAAAACAATAGACAAGGAAATAAATTCACATAGAATATTATAAGAAACGAAATTCCTAAACATTCATTGAAAATTGAAATGCATTATGAATGTGATTAAATTCCAGTTTACTGAGAATATTTCTATCAGTGCTTCCCTCTTTTACGATTTTTCCTTTGACCTCCAGATTTTTGGTAAATAAAATTATCTCTAACTTTTTAATACACTAAAAAACGCGTTAATTTTTCAAAAACTTTTCTTACTATGCATTTGGCTGAAATTCACAATCGAATCACTTAATATCAAGATTATTATTTGAAAATAAAAAAGAGCGCTAAAAATACCGGTTGAATTTGAGTTACATTTTTATAGATGATTCTAAAAGTAAACTTACATGAAAATAATAAAATATTTTTTGCCTGTTTTCACTTCACAAAATATGAGATTCAATATGCGTCTTTTTTTATTTAAAGCGCAGATTAAGTGGTATAATACCCACTGGATAAGGAAAATTATATCACACTGAATTATTTATTTGCGGAAGAGGGTGGATTATAGGTTTTATTTTAATAAAATTTTTCCTAATATCACGCATTCAGTATTAAAAACTTAATGATAATGAGTTTATGCACATTTTCATGATTTATGTTACACCAAAAACAATCTTTTTTTTCTTTTCTTTCTTTTCTTTTTTTGACAAAATGCGTTTCAAACATAAGAAGGTCCTGATTTTTTGCTTGTTTTGCTACAGTTCAAGGTCGGTGTGTTTTCTAGACAAAACTTCATTTTATTGCAAAACATTTCTGTAATATTTTTACAAAAAACCCCCCCCCCCGAAAAAAACATAGTTTTCTTATTTTTTTTCTAGCCATTTTTCCTAGAGCGTCAAAGGGGACAAAATTGTAAATCTGTATCAAATGTTGTGGTCAAGGACCCAAGCGGTCAACGGGCAGAGGTCCAAAATACATACACGATTCTCTTCACTCTACAATGAAGCTAAACTAAAAGCGCGCCGTAATGTGCAAGAGAAGCTCCGGAATGAATTCATCCCGATTTTTTCAAAGAAATCTCGCTATTGAGTCTCTGATCATCCAGAAGTTTCTTAGCGCATCGGTTTATCATAACCCATGCAGATTTCTATTGTCGATTTTTAGTGTCATGGCAAAGGGACTTTGAAAATGTAGTGCAAGCATTAGAAAATGAATTTATTGATTCACTATTCTAACATCTTCATCCCGAGTCACATCAGTAAAAAAAAAAGAAAAGAAATCGAGTCTTCATTACTAATATAATAGCCCAGATCTGTCTCTCTCGGTATCTCTCTCTGGCGTCACCAACAATAAAACTCGCGCCATAGCACTGGGAGACGTTAAACAGCATTATTTCATTGTTAGAAAACCTAAATTTCAGCAATTTTAATTTTAAAAGAGTAATTGCCGTTCTAATTTCAAATTTAATAGCTCTAAAATAGTGAAATAAAAGTTTCTACCGATAGATATAAAATTTATCTCGCTCTGATCAATAGTTCCCGAGAAATGGTAAATTGTATTAATCATATATTTCAAATTAATTTCCGTTTTTTAATAGAAAGTAGTAAATTACGTCAGTCGTATATCATGCGCGTGATATAGTTTGAACGCCACGATGCATCTGATTATTTATCGCAATCGTGATGATATAATTTGGTAATATTTTTTGGCAACGTTTGACAAGCAGAGAAGTGCTTTGTTTTGATTAGAATTTCGGAAAAGAATTGCTTTGAAATTTTAACTTTTGACTTACGTTTGACAAGCTGAGAATTTCATGCTTATTGAATTATAATAAAATTGTTAAACAACGAAAAATACTTCACACGGAATGTTGTTTACCGAGAGGTTTTTTGAATAAAGAAACATGTAAATAATATGTAACTAAAAAAATATTTCCTGTCATAAAACATGTTTATTTTATTTGTTTTCAATCAATGTTAAAAATTTCGCTCCCATCTATATCTATTTAAACACGTCAAATTTGACGGAAAATCTCTCGAATGAAGGGGCAATTTGCACCCGTCATACCATGACGGGTGATTTTCTAGTTTACAAAAATCTTTCAAACTAACTTATCTTATAAAGACACTCGATACAGGGAATCCTAATAGAAAGTTTTCAAAAAAGGAATATATTTGAATTCTCCTATTTATTTGTTACGTTTACTTGCTCTGAAAATCTCAGATACTTGCTCTGAAAGTCTCAGATACTCTCTTCGAAGTCTCTTAACGAAGTTTCCCTGCCGGATTCTTTTTCATTTTCATTCCTTAAAAAAATTCCTTAAAAAGTTCAATACTTTGTTTGCTCTGAAAGAATAATAGTAATAAGTCTATTATAACTCTCACACAGAAGTTACTTAGATTTCCTTCAAACCAACTTAAAATTCTGAAATTCATCTGGATCAATATTGATGTAATGCTGTTTCAAAGCTATCATTTGTTGGAATGTGTCCGTGTTGTAAGTCATGGTACAAGACTTAAAATGACCTTCTTAACCTATTTTAACAACTTACAAAATCAAAGATGTATAGAATTTATGCTAATGTAACTTTTATACGGAAAACTATTTTTGTTTCTGCAAAGCCTAAACAGAATTTCACAGAAAATGTATAAAATTTCCAGAGGAATACTTTAAATTTTCTATTTATTCGCACATAGTTTTTTTTAAATAAAATTTATAATTTTTTCTTCTTTTTTTCATGCTAACCAATCTATAATTTTCAGCTTCTGAAAATCGATTTTGTTGAAAATTCATGCTGATTCTGATTTTATGAACTAGATATCTGAAATATTATTAATAATTTCTATATCAGAAGATTATTTCTGAATATAGGGTTTATTAAATATCCATGTTAATTTTGAATTTTTAATCCAGACATTTGGAATATTATTTACTATTAGTAATTAAGTTCTGCTATTTTCTGTTCTTTTAAGATCAGGTACATTAATATTAATAATGATTCTGACTTATTAAACTCACTGTTTGGAATGTCCTTTACAATTGCTCAATCAATTCCATGAGTTTCTGCTTTTGCAGATGGGGTTTATTAAATGTACATGTTGGTCCTGACTTTCTAAATGTGACATTTTAATAACCTTTAAAATTCAATTCTACCATTTTCTGTTTCTGAAGATACGGGTTCTTAAATATCCATGTTCGTTATGAAGTTTTAAATTCGAAATTTGGAATACTATTCAGAATTTTTGATTAAATTTCATGATTTTTCTGCTTCTGAAGAACAGGTTCAAGAAATAGTCATCTTGATTTCTCTCTATAAACTCGACTTTTGGAAAGTCCTTGATATTTTTTAAATCAATACCTCGATTTTCTGCTTTTGAAGATCGATTTTCTTAAATGTCCTTATTGGTATTGAATTGATAATTTTGATTTTTTAAAATTTGTAAATGGATTCTCTGATTTTTCTCTCCCCAAAACAGATTTCTTACATTTTTCTGTAGATCCTGACTATTTGATTTCGACATCTTAATATCGAGAACTAAAATTACATAACACCTTGCAAAAATTGAAATTTCTATGTTCTGGAAAGTCGCCTCATATACGAATTTTTCATGAATAAAAATGCATTATACAAAAAGTAACGAATAGAATTTAGGTAACGTTTTGTTAAAAATAAAGAAAATCCTTTTGAACATGATATGTATTCTAAGTAACATGTAGGAAAGTGGGAAAAAAGTCGTTATAAATTCTAATTGTGCTGTCACTCTTCTCAGGTGGTGTTTAATGAAGCTTATGTGCATTATTAAAACTGTACTTGTTTATTAACATAAATAAGTAAATACTTGATATTAGGTAACAAAAAAATCTGCGATTAGAAGATGACGTCGTAATTTATAGTCAAATAGCGAATAATTAGATGACTCGCGAAATTATTCCTCTCATGTGACTGTGGCATCATTTGAATTGACGCTGCTATATTACGTTTAAGCATTTTCTGGAAGAAAGACAATTTCTGATATTACTGATTTACTGGTAATATCAATGCATTGTTGCTTATTTAAGTCATGATATCGTACGACACTTGAGTATTAAACAGTTTAAAATCATAATACTTATGTGTTTAATCTCCAATAAGAAAAGAAAACTTCTGTTTCAACGATCATAAATCATCGATGCCTCAATCCACTTACAAATGGTTTGGTAAGCGATCCTAAGCCGAATTTTCTTTAAAAACTCCACCATTCTCTAGAACAGCCCAGAAGGCGCGAATAGGGCAACAAAGGGCTGCTGATGTTTTTCAATAAGCCATCTTCTCCAATCCCTTTAAGAAGAAGCATGCTCATCATTATCATCATCACCAACGTCATCATCATCATCCGAATCCATCTCTGGAAGCGTGGGAAGCAAGACGATAAGGCCACACATATTAAGACAAGCATTCTTAGGGTGGGGGGATCGCGAAAAAACGAACATATATATCTATATGTATACACCAATGGGGGGGTTACAACATACCTGAAAAATTCCTGAGCTTTATGGAGGGGGAGAGAAAGGTAGAGAGTAGTAATTATGCCCCCCTCGCCAATTGGGGTGGGGTGCAAACGGTGAGATACCGCTCCATGGTGGGGAGGTTACTGTTTTCTTGCTGACCCCAAGGGCTGTTCAAACGATTTGTCTCAAGGTGCATCTTCACTTTTTTCATTCCATTTTTACCCCCCCCCCCCCATCTCCTTCGCCGGCTTGGTTTTGTTTGTTCGTTTGGTGGTGGCTTCGGTTTTTATATTTTCTGGTTCTGTCTTTTGGAATTAGTGGCTTTCTCAAAGAACGATTTCTTTTAAAAGCATTTTTTTTGTTAATATTTTGTGAAGGGGGGTGACGAAACTCGTTTGGTGGTGTTTATTTTATGGGACGTTGGATTCGATCAACGGGGTTGAAAGGGGGGAGGATGGGCGGAAACGAGATACCGATCGCTTTCTTTTTTACCGTGAGGTTCATCGATTTCGGTGCGGCGTTGGTGGCTGTTTTGTTTTTAAAGATATTAAGATTGAAGACTTGAGAGGCTTAATGGTTTCTGTTTTAAGGAAATAGTTGTGCTTCTAAATTGCTTTCTCTTAGCCGTACTTTTCATATCTTATTCTGGAATGAGAGATAAGATATGAGAAAGTAATTATCTTTCGAAGGGATTTTTTACCTGGTTACTTAAGTCGTTGGGCTCACATATTAGCATGGGTTGAAAATAAAACGAAGTTGATTATAAAATAGAGGGGGGGGGATTCATATTTCATGTCATCTTCTTATACAAATTTACATTTATTTTAAGGAGAAAAAATATTACGGAATAGTTTTTCATGATCTGTCAAAGCTTCAGATTTTATTTTCGTAATCTAAACGTATCATATTCAAAAGCAGAAACTGCAACATTTTGAAAATGAGAAACCAAACCTGTCCCACATAAAGACCTCAAAAAGGAAGAATAATTCTATAGCCGTATTCAGGAGATGAAAGGCTAGGCGCAGTAAACGTGGACCAGGGACCCGGGCTAAAAGAGGGGGGGGGGACAAAATATAGATTTTAAAAAAATATTTATCTTATTTTTATCGTTCATTCTTATAAAATTTATATATTAAATAATAAATAGATTCTCTTTTTGAGCTTTCACTTATTAAATTTTTTCCATAAAATAATAGTTACTTATTCATTAGTAATATACCCATTAATGTTACTAAGAAATAGCAAATTACATTTGCGTTCAAGTAAGGAATAATTAATTTACTTCTATAATATTTATGTCAGCATATTCCAGAAATGAAAATAAAATCGCTGAATTCAAAGCGTTTTAATTATCAACAAATATTAATTAAACTGATTATAAAAATAATATAATATTAATTATTTGTAAAAATTAACTTATAATGACTAAAAGAGCTCAAAACTATGGTATTTTAAAACTTAATGTTTACAAAGTCGAAATGTACAAGTGCTTATGTTCATTTCAGGTACCAGTAACCCAATCAAGTCAAACTCATCCTTTTAGCCAGGGGTATTGGCGACAAGTATCATGTTCCGGAGATTGTGAACCACTGAGTTCGTGTGCTATGTTAAACAAAATCATCGCTGGTGTGTGTGCAAGTGCTTATGTATAATGCTTCATTGTTGTCGAAAAAAAATAGCGTCAGTAGTCCTAACAAGCTTAATTCGCCTTTGATCTATAGTTATTAAATATTTTTAAAATAAAATAGAGTTTTAAATTGTATTATAACAACTAATATTATTAATTATATTTTTATTAGAATAAGAAAAGAAATCTCTCAAAAATTACTTTACACCAAACATCAAACTTGTACATTTTTCAAACACATTCTCAATTTTCTTCACGAAAACGCACAACAACGAGACAAATTTAAATACTTTTTTTAACATGCCGCTGCCATTCAAGTTGAATGAATGTATTCCATACATTTTCAACTATTTTATTTATTCTCTTTCTTATTACCACTCAAATTCAAGTTAAAATTTAAGAAATATTTTTAATTATTGCATTTATTCTTCTTGTGATGAAAAGAAAAGATGATTTCAATTTCTTCCCACAACCATTTCAGCATGACGGAAAGATTGGAAAGCAAGTAACAAAAACTAGTATAATTTAATCTATAAAAATAAAACTGAAAGGTAATTTTTTTTGTACTCTATAGAAATCAAAACTACTTAATAACTTTTCTTCAAATTTTGCTCAAAAATACAATGTGCGTTAGGAATGTTTTAGTGAAGGTTGCGTAAAAACTAATTAAATAACATTTTGTATGAATTAAGAACTATCTTTCTAATGCGCAAGCGCAGTTGAAGCTTTTCTACTGACAGACATCAAATTTTTATCACAAATATTATGAAGCATAAGAAAGTTTTTGTGAAAGTTTCATGACCCTTAATTTGTTTATTTTTTACTAGCTGATATGCCCAAAGTTGCTGGGCTGGAATTATTTTCATGCTTTTTTACTAAAGAAGATTTACTATTTAATTAATTGTAACAAAACCTTCATTAAAAAATCCTATGTTTGACTCCAGTCTTTGTGAGCGGCTATGAAATGCTTATAACAAATGTTTATAACTTATGGGGAACATTGGCATTTTTAAGCAAAGTATGAATTGATTATAATAGGCATTCTATACAAGGCCAAATATAACAATTGTTGACTTATAACAAATTTTATATGTTTATAAATGGTTAAAACAAACTTATTGGGAACATTTAGCTTTCGGATTTTTAAAAAATCATTTAATACAATTAATATTCTTATTTTAATTAAAAAACGTTTCAGACGATAGAAGAATTTTGTGCAATACAATATTTTATACTATATTACATACATTATTTATATAAAAATATTTTGTACATTAAAATTATTAGAGATGAAGAAAAAAATTTATCCAGGGCTATATCAACTAGTGATCAATAAAAAGAAATTCTAATTAAAATAGTATAATGCAACATATTTATTTAAAATAGTTTAAGTTCAATGATTTTCATAACAATTTTGAGATACAAATATGGACGATTATGCAAGATAAAAATTCTTTGTATTTTCCACAACCCGAAATTGATCTTCGAGCCTCCACTTTGGATCGACACCAAAACTTTAAAAAGCTCTCATCTAGACTAATTAATAATTGAAACATTGTGAACCAGGGTAGACCAGCCCGCAATAAATTTTCTCTTAACTGATTAGTCGTGACACTGAAGTGGAAAACATGTTTCTTTCAAAAACAGAGGGAATGAAAAGAGTTTTCCTGTCCTATACTAGATATCAACATTTATGAAATGGTTCGTTTTCAATCTTCATAAAATATGGTGGGTAGCTCAGTCTAGCGAAAATTGGGCAATGGTCTCAAAACTTCATTTTATACTCTACAAAGGTAAGCACTCAAAACTTCATTTTATACTCTACAAAGGCAGTCATTGATGTTTTTAACAAACCCTGTCTCTTAAAACGGTTTTCAAAAACATTATCCGCGTTCAAAAGTTTAAGCTTCATGTTACCAAACCTCACATTTCCCTAATCT
>BGPR01000308.1:240041-253319 GCA_013235015.1 Araneus ventricosus | reverse complement strand
TTTTGCATTTTTGATTCACAAGCATTTTCGCGAGCCATTTATGAAAATAAAACTTGATGGAAGAATGCACTGCAAGTGAAGCATTATACATTGCGAGAATCTTATTAGAGCGAGAAGAAGAATTTTTAATATTAAATTATGATTTCACATACTTAAAGTAGAATAAACTTATTAGAAATATAAAACATTAAGTTAAAGAATTGCATCTCCATATCTGACGCATAAAACAATGTCTGAAGTGAATGAGTTTGATCCAAAGGAAAACTTGACGAAAGAATGTTTTGGAAGTGAATAAGAACATCACAAGATTTCGGCGGAGTTTTATGAATCCCAAGTAAAGATTATTATAAAAATATTAAATTTCATTTTTGATTTTATCTCCAAAGTTGAATAAGTTTATTACAAATATAAAACATTAATTTGAAAAATGTGACACACAGGACAACTACTAAAAATGAATTTTATGTATCACATTATTTCATCATTATGCCCACTTAACACTTTTTTTCAAGGGTATTCATAATGATGCTCTACGATGGATAATCAGTTTCGTCAAATGCCTCTTTGTATTTCGCATATAATGCCAACCATAGATTATACAATAAATGCTTTCATTTTTTTGAAAACATAATTTTATCTGCCTTGTTAACTACAGCTTAACGCTTAAGTTCTTTATTATCAAGGTTTATATCCACCATGTTACTCAACGAAGCACGATACATTTTCCCAAATGTCTCATTTTACTTTGTAAATAACACTAATCATAGAAGTTGAAATATAAGTTTTCATTTATGTTGAAAATATTTTTTTATATATCTTATTTGACTGCAAATCGTTGAAGTACAAAATTTTATTAGAAATCTTCTTTCAGAAAATCTTGTTGCTTTCTTAATGGACTTTATCCCTGTTTTATTAATTCCCTGTTAAGAACTGAAGAACAATTTGACTCGTCTGTTACCAATGAGCTATTTGTGAAAATAATTAATAAATATGTCAGTGTATTACTCTGCTTTGAAAAGACAACATTTTTAGCATTTCAAATGCGTTTCAGTGACAACGTCCCTTTCTAACTAAACATTATCTATAGTTGCTTCTAGTTTTTTATTTCTAAGAAATGAATTAAGACACTAGTCATAATTTGTCTACAGTTTTATGTATGTAAATAAAGGAAATCTATATGCTATTTTTTATTTTCTCGTATGCGAAGTATACAAACAAAAAGCAATGTAATCGTCAAGAAATTCGACCTCTATATTTTTGTGAATCTCCTTGTTTTAGACCTCCCCGAATCGAAGAAAAAGTTTAGGAATTATGTCTGGCTGTCTGCGAACACTATAACTCAGAAAGGGAACAAGCCAGACAAATGAAGTTTCGTACGTGGTCTTTTCAGAAAAATCATAGATCTGTATAAAAATTTGATGAATTCCATCAAAGGAAAGCCTACTTCTGTCTGCATCTGTCCAAATGCATATTTCCAATGGCCATCCAACCGGTTCGGTTGCTGTAATGGCATCAGACACTGGCGCATGGGGCGGCGTTCTGTCCATATGCATATGGGCACGCAAGACTGGATTTATACATTTCTACGCCCTAGGCAAAAGCACTTAATTCTGCATTCTCTCCTCTCGTGCACACACCGCAACTGTAGAGATAGGCAACGTAAAAGCTATATCAGACGGTTAGCGTTCCGTCAGCGATTTCCGTGTACACTAGGGTAAAGCCACTCGCCCAAAGTTTCTCGTCACGTGACCGGTCAGACAAGATGTCGGTATTCAATCGGCTTAAAAATGTACAAGATGGTGACGGAAAACTGTCAGCAGCGAAAATTCAAACCAATCGGGTGTGGCTTTGACGGTGACGTAGTTCGCCTTCCACGATACCGATATCCTGTATTATCGGTTGTCTCAATGCGTCACGTGGCGAGAAACTTTTGGAGAGTGGCATTACCCTAGTGTACACGGAAATAGCTGACGGAACCTGCCCATCTGATATAGCCTTAAGTATGCCGCCAGTTTATTTAATGCATGTAGATGCATGTTTATTTACTATATACATAGATGCGCTTAAAAACAGTATTTTATATTATCATCCCAAAATAATACTGAAATTTGTAAATATTTTATTGTAATTTATTTTATGCTTGCGTCCTCCGCTTGTTGCGCTCTAGGTCATGGCCTAGGTTGGCAATATCGGAAATCGGGCCCTGTGGGACCTATAATTACACAAAAACGCAATAAGCTAGATCGATAGAATTTGATATGTTTTTATCACCAGAATTTTAGACGTGAGTCGGATGTAAGACGAACACATAGATTATTATTGTCTGTTCGTCGTCTCTCTCTTCGCGCATATACGAACGCAATAACTCAAAAACGCAAAAAAACTATATTTATGAAATTTTCTATGGGATATTAGCAATTTCCCATATACAATATTACAAAGAGAACCTGCCTTAGGTGGTGCGGGGCTGAGAATAAATAATTATTTAACAATCTATATATTTCAAATAATTGGCAAAACCGTGAGACAGTTCCCCAGCCCTGTATCGAATATCGGACGCCATCAGTCAATGGGAAGAGATACTGTTACACAATACAATCTCGGCTCTCCTCATTGTATGATGAAGCCGAAAATAAAACTCATCCTGATGTGAAAGTACAGTCGAACCTCGGTAATCCAAATCCCAGAAATCCGAAATTTCGGATAATGCAAACATCTTTTTTTTAATTTTCTGGAGATTTTTTATTAAAACAGTCAGAACAAAGCTAATGTCTATTCCTCACTCTAAAAAGAAACATTTGAATAGGTATTTAAGAATGAATGCAGCACCTTAATGCTGGCTCTGATGCCAGTTGGGGAAATGCGGAAAATGGCAAATCATTTTCTGGCGGTGTAATTTTATTAGGTAATTCATTAATTTCCTGGAAATGTCATAAGCAAAAAAGTGTTAGTCTCTCAACATGTGAAGCAGAGTTATTTGCAATTTCTGAAATTTGTAAAGACATTATTTGGATTGTAAATTTATTATCCGAGATAAGTGCAAACAATTTTTAAATTCTACTGAAATTTTAAATTCAGATAGTCAAGCAGCAATTCAGTGGATTAAAGGCACTCGCTCTTCGAATAAATCAAGACACATGAACTTGCGTTTTCACTTTGTGAAGGATTTATTGGAAGACAATGTAATTGAATTGAAATATATTCAAATTGAATTGTTAATTGCTGATTTTCTAACAAAAGCCGTAAACGAAGAGAAGTTGAACTATACAGTAAAAAATATTTCATTAACGTCTTAACTTTATATGTATATTTATGTGTTCTGTATGTTTTGTAATATTTGTCTTGTTGAAAAATGTATCACTCGCAGGAGGGGTGTGTTGGGTTGAGGCGAGCGAACTATTTTTCTTGCGCCCATGAATTATCTGTGTGAATCAGCGCCTGCCGCTTTTTACTTAACGCATTCCTTCTTCGAGTCATAACGAGGTTACTCACTTGCTGTGTGCGTAGTTGTTGTAATGTGTAATGCTGTCTTCTATATGTCCCTGTGTGCGTCAATAAATGTTTTGTTCTAAAGTTGAGTGATTCTTGTAGCAGGAACAACAAAAACTCATCCTGATGTGAAAGTACAGTCGAACTTCGGTAATCCAAATCCCAGAAATCCGAAATTTCGGATAATGCAAACATCTTTCTTTAATTTTCTGGAGATTTTTTATTAAAACAGTCAGAGCAAAGCTAATGTCTATTCCTCACTCTTAAAAGAAACATTTGAATTGGTATTTAAGAATGAATGCAGCACCTTAATTAGTAAAAACAAAATAGATTATTTTCTTTTGACTTAAGGAACTAAACCTGCTTGGCGATGCGAATCGTCGCCATCTCTTTCCGTACTCTTCTCAGAGTACCCAAAGTCAATACTTTGCAGCGTTTGGTATATACATCAAGAGTATTTCACCGAATTTTCCGAATAATCCGAATTTTCCGGGATCCGAACAGAGGTCATCCCCAATTAGTTCGGATTCCCGAAGTTCCATTCTATATGAGAAAGTCGGAGGAGAAAAATCCCACAGGTATTTTAATATTTGGTTAAAATTAGAAACTTCAAAACCCCAACTTAGCAATTAAAATGAAGATGGCTCCACATACTTTCTCACACCAAACGCATTCTTTCAACAAGTTTTTATCTTTCCAAACCACAATTATACCTGTTGAAAGAAAAGTATTTATTAACTGTGGGAAAAAGAAACAGCGTTGCTGACTTTTCCCATAGTGCGTTGTGTGTTCCCGGCTTTTTTACGAGTGTCGTAAGAAGTTGCGTAACAGATTAATTAAGCATCCAAGACTGATCCGATGCATGCGGTAAAGGCGTTAAAATCTTATTTCATTTATGGCTATCCCGATTTCAAGGACTAGGCCATAAAAATGAGAGGCTCATCGGAAAATCATTCGCCAGTAAGGTGAGCTGGAATATTAAGTGGCGCCACAAGACTTAATCACGTGTCCTTAAATGAATCATTTGTTGTTGTTATTATTATCTTTCTTACAAATAAAGAAAAAGATTTTCAGACTTCAAGAAAGTAGATTTTTGGAGTAAAGTAAAAAAATTATCTTTATGAAAGTTTGCTGGCATTTTTTAAAGTAATCAAAACGCCTGCAACCACATTCTAGGAAAATGAATCTTTTCCAAAGCGTGTTTCAATGACGTTCTTATTATGAGCATAGGGGAGAAACGCAGAATTTAGACCGGTGCCTAGATTGGACCTGTATCATAACTTCAATTCTATTAATATGTAAAATAGGCAAATTATGTTGTAACGATGTAAATTTTTATAGTATTGTAGCGGTTACAATTCACCGCCTTCTCCTTTTTATGGTAGGTGGCGCTACTAGAGCCATCCGGGTTTTTCCCATGATGCCTCTCTCTCTTCTTGACTGTGTGCTTGTCCTTTGATCTTGTTCTCTGTCTTGTACCTTTTAATTTACTGTGTCGTGGAACTTAGCCATCTAATAAAAATGGTTCCTGAAATTGAATTGATTCTTAAACAGCGGCATTCCACATAAACATGAGTCTCGTCCCTCTACAGTATAAATTTTAGGCGAAAGCGCTACGTGGTTTCAATTAGAGAATAAATGTTTAGATTTAGACATCAGCAATCGATTATTTTAAAAAAAGACAAAAAGCCCTTACGCTGTTCTAAATTAAGTAGGAACATATGTTATTATCTCCTCAGAAAGGAAAGTTCTGCACCTTCAATTTACTATAATGACTTTATAAAAAAAAAACTTTAAAATTAAGGCTAGGGGATTTTTTTTCGTTGCTGTCCAAAGATTGCCTGGATTGGACCACAAAGGGTTGCCTAGGTCAGACCATTTAAATCAATGGGGTTATTATCATAAACTTCAGGAATAGCTCAGAAAGCAGTTCACCTCTAGAAGTCCTCATAAATTGGAATTGCAACAAGTCAAAGAAACAATAAAAAGACACTAAAGCCATCAAATGTTTTACCAAAAAGTATAAAAACGTAGATAAGTATCATTTATATCATTTGTAAGCAAAAAAATGGAGCAAAGGAAGCGATACAGTGCATAAAATGTCATACTTGGGTTCATGCATTGTGTGCTGTTTTGAATTTGAGAATCAATATATATATATATATATATATATTGATATTTTTGCTTTAAGAAATTGGTGGTCCAATCTAGACAACCAGTTTCCGTGACTGGATCGATAACACATTTTTTTTAATGCAGCTTTTTTTCTTATTTAAAGTGTATTTCTTAAAAAAGCCAATTACCCTGTTTTGAAGATGAATACACAACGAAAAAATTCTACTATTTGCTTTTTGTTAAAATTATTTCCCCATCACTGAAAATTAAAAAGCATCCAGTTGATTCAAATTCGGAGACTCTCCCTATAGTATTATATCTACATAGTATTAGCTGATAATCGCGACTTCGTTCGCAGTATTCCGATAATTATTGGAGATTTTTTTTATGAAATATTAAACACTTAAAACTTTAAGATGATGCTAAAATGGTTTTTGTGCAATAACATGCTCCGAAGTTATTGGGGAAAAACGTTAGAACTTAAGGTAACTTTTAATTAATTAAAATTCTAATTACAATTTTGAAAAATCCTTTCTTAGTGAGCGCCTACTACCCAAGAAGCAACCACCTGCCAAATTTCAAGTTTCTAGGACCAGTTGTGTGATAGATTCATTGATGAGTCAGTGAGTGACTTTCTCCTTTATATTTGTAGATAACAGGTAGATGCAGGTTAATTATATCTTTAAATAATTGTCAATTGTTTTTTGTTTAAACACATTGCTCCTATATATATCGATCTTATATATATCCCGTTTTCTTTGGGAGGGGGCATTTCTGCAGGTGGTTGCGGAGTGCGCAGTGGACATATAACCCGTCGAACAACAATAAAAACCGGATGCAGTAATTCTTTCACGTGTTGTGTATGTGTTGGTCATTATTTGGGAGCTAAACTGATTTTTTCACTAACTCGGATTTATGGAAAACTCGAACAATCGAGACTCTACTGTAATAATTAAAAATACCCTTCCGTTGGTATGTTGCGTCTTTGACACCAAGTTCAAATCACAAGAGACAAACAGTAATAATTTTTCCATCAGTAAGACACAAACATTAATAATTTTTTCAATCAGTATTTTTAAAATATTTTTTATGTATTTATTTATTTTTTCAATTCTCCCTACGTTTTTCATTTTTTTACGTAAATAAATTACAAAATCTTTTCGCACCTGTTAATAAGCTTGGTCGAATATCTAGAAAACAAAATCGACAATGGCTACCCAAATTTCCATTTTCTATTAGGAAACCCGACATTTGCTCATACACACATTAAAATTGCATTACTAACTATCTAAACTGATTTTTTATCAAATTGGATTTAAACCCTTTTTTTAATTTTCAGGTAAAAGGTGAATCAGACAACTAAAGTTGTACAGCGGGTGTATATATTTGTAAACTCTTATCGATCATGTGTGTAGATAAAATAATTTATCCTTTTAAAGAATTTATATTAAATTTGATAGAGATCTACAATTTTAGTGAAATGAACACGAAATTCATTTCATCCATTAAGCTGATAGCGTTTATGAGTTACAGCATTTACATACACGCAGACATAACTCCAAAGAAGTTGAGGCTGCGGTGGTCTAGTGGTAAGGTCTCGGTCCAGGTTCGAAACCCGATTCCACTGAAGCTCCGCTGAGTATGCCGGCCTACTGCATGTTAAATCATACGCAAGGGGGCTAAAAATCCTCCCGCTGGTGTGGCGGGAAATTTCAAGAGGGGGCGCCACCTCAGGTGTTGTCCTCGTCATTTGGCTGCAGTTCCAGATTACGAGGTCCATCTCAAAATAGCCCTCATGTTGCTTCGTAAATAAAACTAAGCAAAAATGTCTCTTTTAAGTCTCAAGGAGGTATAGCATGCGAAAGTTATTCAAAATCCCGAGGTCGAATTTCAACAACTGCATTGCTTTCTCTATCCCACGGCCGCTGTTTGGTACACGAAAAAGTGAAAATGAGTCATCCATTTTAATTGGCGGAAAAAATTCCCATCAAAGAAGAATATATCTTTAGAAAGGGTTCAAAGAAAACTTATTAATGAAATTTATGAACTGATTCTCCGAATTAACTAACATGGTTAACTAACAATCAACTTTTTGTTTCATATACGCCTATAATTTTGTATAAGATGATTGTTAAAATCAATTTATTCAAAGATAAAGAAGATAAAAGGACTACAAAAAAACCGCGTATCGCCCACCTGTAATGTCGGTCTCTCCTGTGAAATCTGTTTTAGCTTTCAAGAATTAAATTATTAATTTTTTTTCCGAGGAGGAGTGTCTTTTAGAGTGGGTTAACGACAGTTTTATGAATAATTGTGCATCGCTTGTTTTTTTCTCTTATGATTGTGGATGCAATAGCACTTATTGTCTATATACTCTAGTATACCTGAAGTTGACAGCATTGTGAAGTTTCGCGGTGTATTCATACACACTGTTAATTAGACCTGAGTAAAATGTTAATACATTAAAAATAATTGATAGATTTGTACAGCGATTCGGTTTAGTCATTAGTTGTCATTTGAATTCATGGAACTCTTTTTAAAGCCTTATGACACGTAAAAACAAATATAATGTCATTCATCAGTGGCGGTCGTTCTTAGCTCTGTATGCACTGTCAACTTCATCTGTCGTTTACTTAACTTTTTGCCAGTAAAACAATATTTGTTTTCAGATATGGATTCGTATTCAATTTGCATTAGCATTAGCTCAGTCAAATAATAATACTATAATTGCGTTAAGTAGATGCAATGCGGCTTCTTTAGTACGTCGTTCGTTGGTACGTTATACTCATCAGTACGTTGCTCTACTCTGTTCTCTGTTCGCTCAGATTTATTTCAATGTTAAACTAAATCGTCATAGCGTCACCGATCATAGATAGTGAGTCGCCATCTCTGCATGTTCAAACATCCATTTTTTCATTTCGTGGTTAAATTATAAATAAATTTAAATAAAGTGATAAAATTAGAATCTAAAATCGAACACAAAATCGAAACTAACAAAATGACTTTCGCAACAGAATTAATAATTTAACCATTTATTTGTAAACTTCATTAAAAATAAGGAAAAAAACATGAAGGATAATTTCAATTTAAGTAACCATTTCAATTTCTC
The DNA here is from genome assembly GCA_013235015.1 of Araneus ventricosus. Lineage (NCBI taxonomy): Eukaryota > Metazoa > Arthropoda > Arachnida > Araneae > Araneidae > Araneus > Araneus ventricosus. Next base: position 244,606 of record BGPR01000308.1, on the reverse strand, counting down.
TCCTATTGTAATAAATTATTCTAAAACATCGCAACATATCTGAGAATGAGAATTATATTCCATTATTATTTGTTTGTGATAAAAATTCGATGAATTAAGAAATATGTATGTATGGTTAGCCAAGAAGAGTTAGTGCTCTAAGATTAACTGCTAAACAGAGCTCCATAATTATTTAAAAGTTGAGATATTTAAAATTTCAAATTTTTAAAATTCTAAAAAAATTTAAATTGATTAGTACGGTCCAAGATTATAAACATAATATACTGAAATGATTATAAATTTTTAGAAAGAAGACTTATACCGTTATATTTTATTCCAAAATTAAATAGCTTATCCAAGTAGTTGAACCAAGATTCGGTAGTACAATTTTCTCATCAATACGTCGTTTTAGAGCGGACTTTTTAACGACTTACTTAAGAGGGGCTTTTCTGTAAGTGGAAGCAAATTTTTGTTTTTGTGACTTTTGTTATGTCTCTTTTGTACTTTTATGCTCAATATTATTATGGGTAGAGACCTCAAAGGCACAGGCGTGTGGGCAAGAGTGAAACAAAATTTTGGAGTCATGAAAATTTGCTATGCTTACCAATAGTAAGATTCAGAAGTAATTATGAAAATCTTCCTTAACCTTCCGGCGGGCGAGCTAAAATATTTCACACGAGCGGGCGCTTGTCGTACTTTTTACGACACAATAATTTTCTTCATTTTTACTATGGCAGCTGCAAATTATTTCTTAATACTAATAACAGACACGTCAAAAAAAATCTTTTCAACAAGAGTAAAAATTAATTTTAAAATTATTTGCAAAATCTAAAATTATACTGAAATCAGAGAAAGTAATGAGATTTAATAGTATTATTTTATAAAAAAGTTATTAAGTGATATATAATGAAAAAAGATTCTAATATTAACTAAGATTGTAAAACAAAAACTTTCTTCTTAGTTTCTAATCATTGTCTTTGCATTCGAAACATCGAACTTCTGTTAGAGAGTGATGCTTACATGTACACGATATATTGTTCTTACTGCGTTTCATGGATTTTGATGATCGTTTTCTTTCTTTCAAACAAAAACCGCAAGCTCTTCTTCTCAATTCTGGTCGCTGTTCACTTGCTTTTTCAGGTTGTGACATATAATTTAAACTTAAAGACACGTTAATGCATACGTCGAAGATCAGATTTTTTGCCCTGGAGTAGTGAAAAGTTTTTTCATAAGACTGAACGTTAAGTTTTTCAAGAAAAATTCTTCGGTTTAATGGATTATTGGTAGGCTTATTACATATTAAATATCTTTGATAATGTAAAATTAAATATTAAATAGCCCTAATCCGCACTGGTTTTATAATTATCAAACTGAAACATTAGGATGGGAAAAAAATTATCAAGTTACACGAGCGGGCGCGCTGCATAAACTTTCCGACAGAAGCATAAAACAGTATAAAAACACATTGAAACTCGGATAAACCCATTTAAACCTGAAGAGGGGGATCGCATGAAGGAATAGCAATGACTTTCAGACAGTTTTGAAATTATTTTCATTTGTGTTTTGTATTTTCAATGTTTTACATACACTTAAATAGATGATTTTTCTTCTTTTTTTCAGTGAAAATGAGGTTGATAGTTCTTTAGAAAGTTATTTTTTCAGTTGGGGGGGGGGGGGGGGTGTGCACATTTTCTTACTACTTATATTCAAGTGATGTTGATTATTTATTCTCAATAATTTGCTTTAAAACCGTTTAATGTAAAAAGTATTTCATGTGAAAATGCAATCAAAAAATAAAGATCTTTCATTTTTTTAGAGTTATTTTATTATTTACCAAAAATAGCGATTATATACAAGCATATCAAAGAAGGAATTTGCTGAGGTTGGATTTGTTCGTAAAATTAAGTGGTGAGACCAGGAGTGGCGTTAGATTCCGCCAGACGGGTGGGGTACGGTCTGCCCGACAAGGGGCACGACCTGCTCTACAAAAGGATGGGCGTAATGATGACTCTCCCTCTCAAATTTTCGCCGTATCATTACGTATCTACTAGTAGAATAGCGTGGACGGAGTACAAAAATTTGCCCCGGCGGGGGGGTCGCAGCATTCCCGACAACCGGGCCCTGGCCCCTTCGGACACCCCACTGGAGCCACCCCTGGGTGGGACTGAGGTGATCTAGAATTTAAGTATGGACTTCTTAACCGGATCGGGTTTGAAACCCGATTCCACTAGATCCGCCGTGTATGTTTTCCCGATTTAGGTTAAGTCTGACGTCGTGGGTCAAAAGTCCTCCAGTTGGTATGGTTGTTGCAGAACTTTGGAGAGGGTGGTGCCAGCTCATAAGTAGTACTCGTCATCTGACCGCGGTTCAACATTACGAGGTTCGCTCCAAAATAGCCCTCGTGAGGCTTCTAAGCGGGGCGTTAATATAACTAAACTAAGATCCGCCATGTATGTAGATCTGGGTCCAGACATATCTCAAAAGATTCAACATCAGAAGCAGCGATTCCTGTGGCTGCGGAAAGCTGGGAAACCCCTTACACTATGCTACAAGTTGCCTGTTTACAACGTCATACCACCTAACAAAACCGTCAGCTTACCTAGAACCACTTTGGTGGAAAAGAGCCATGAACAACAACAATTCTAGGGCGAAAATCAAAAAACTCATCCACTTCAACGCGGAAAACGAAACACTCATATTTCCAAAAGATGGCGACAATAACTAGCCACAGACCCAACTAACCCTATGTACTCATATTCTCTCTTCTTCCATACGCAGGGCACGACCCTCTCAAATTCAACAACACAACGACCTGAAAGACTGAACTTTAAAAAAATATTATATTCTTTTGTTTTAAATGTCCTGTTTTTTTGTATCTTTTGATAGAAATTGTAATTTTTTTTTTTGCTCTGGCTTTTTTTAAATAAAGTCTCACGCATACCCAACCAACCGACAGGGAGCCACCCTGGCTCCGAGTTCGGGGGTATGCTGTGGTGTTAAGTGGCGTAACGCCAGTCATATAAAGCGCCACGGAGACAAAACGTTAGTGTGGTTTTTTTCTATTTTTTAAAGCCAAATATGACGAAGAAGCGAAAAAATAATACCTTACTTCTGGCTCTAAATCGCTAAAACACTAGTGACGACTGGGAGGCAGAGAAATTCATATTATGCTCAGGGCGCTACTTACTCTAGCTACGCCCTTGGCTACGATAGGGTGAAATGTCCGCTGAAGTGGTGTGGAGGCATAGAGAGGTTGTTTTCGTTGTCTGACGATGGTTTAAAATTGCGAAGTCTGTCCCAAAATAGCTTAGCTATTTCAAAACGGAACACTAATATAACTAAACTAAACTTAACCAAGTTTACACGTGGGAATGCTTTGCATCATATGCAAAAATGTTTCGACCATTTCTAAAAAAAATAATTCCAAAACTCGAGATGAATAATATCGTATATTGCATATATATAAATTGAAAATCCTACATTTAAAAATTTATCAATCAAAGCACGGAAATTACTGTTAAACGATGTAAAATTTTACACAAGTAAATAAACTGAACCAAGAAATATTAGAAACCTTATTTAAAAAGAAAATCATAAAAAAAAAAAATAGTAGAAAAAGATATAAAATAAACAAAAATAAAAACATTTGTATACAAAATTTTTCAATAAAAAAAGAAATATATATTGTATTGAAGCTGAAATTTAGAAAACAAATTAATTAACTGCAAACAAAGCATCTGCCGACGGGAACATCACATTTTAAACAATACCCAAGCGTAAAAACACTAAATCACTCATTTCTCCAAGCACCCCTAAGGCGGGAAAACCCCGTTTAGTCCAACCCGAAGCCAAGGCGGGGCCAAAACCGCACTGACCGACACCGATCTTCCTGTGCCGCCCCCCCCCCCCGGGGTCCTCCCCCACTTTCACCCCACACTCATTCAACACGCACGAGCAGACAATCACGAGCAAAAGAACAAAAAACAAAAGCTCGCTACGAAAAAAAATGCAGAAGAGATCGTCCAGTTTTTTTCCCACGCCACCCCTGAAGGCCCGCCTAGTACTCCCTCTAGTGGAAAAGCAAAAAAACAAAAAGCGAAAAATTATTCGACGAATCAATACGCAGACGATTCCGAGTTTTCTCCTCCTACAAGGAGAAGAAGAAATAAAGAACTAAAGATCGCAGACGATGCGCAAAGAGCTTTGGTGTTGTTGCCAATTTTATTTTATTTATTGTTGTATTTTTTTACGGCGTTGTTATGGCTCTGAAGCACCTGCTGAATTCCTCGCGCAGGTTGTAGCATGGTGAGCATTCCTTGTTCGAAACCGAACGAGTGAGAGTGGAAGATTAGACGGGGTGCTTTAAACGGAAGGAGAAAAAAAGGAGTGGACGCGTGAAAACATGATCGCCTTGCAGGTGAGTGTCTCCTTTGTTTATCTGGGTTTTTAATTAACCGCCGGGTGAGAGCGATCTCGCTATGATGCATATTAATAGCTCGTATTTAACAGAATGAAGGAGACTGTTTACTTTCCGATTACTCACTCAAATCTCGTCTTTGTTTAACATTAAGTGTGGCTCGTATTCA
>BGPR01000308.1:228488-240031 GCA_013235015.1 Araneus ventricosus | reverse complement strand
AAAATATTTTGATGCTTGGATAGTTCTTTTGGTATTTTATTAACCACTGAACGAGAGTCCAGACAAGATTTAATGCATATTACTGTTTGTAATTAAGAGAATGAAGGAGATAGTTGATTTTCCAATTAGTCACTGACGTTCTGTAGTTTTGTTTATATCTGGTTTAATATTTTTGATAAGTAATTACTTGGTTTTGGGGCAGATGAACAAGGTTTTTAAGGTTTTTTATAGTAGCATAGAGGCTTGGGAAAAGGAGTTAAGCCCCAGGCTCGGGATTGGGAGGAGGCGCTACAAAGCCAATATTTTTGCGTTTATTTTTACATTTTTAAAGACAGAATTATATTTTTAAAGCCGAAGGAGACGGGCATTTACCCTTGTTACATCACTCAATGGTTATGATTCATATTAGTTTATAATCACATGATACGTTAACTCCTTTCAGTTATAGAGGAGATTATCTTATTTTTAATTAATAAAAGGGAAATTCGATATATTTATGTTTATTCAGAAACTCTTTTTGAATCATGTCTTCTTACTTGAACAAAATGATAAAAAATTTCCTGACAGTTGGCTGGAAATTGATAAATTAAGAAAAATTTTAATAGAATGAAGGAGATTTTTTATAATTGCCTTGTTGATACTAATGATGAAACTTTTAATTTAATTTACAATTCTATACTTGTACTAGAATAGAATAGTACAATTTTTAATAAATAAATTTGTAGGATATATCTATCTTTAAAAAATATAGAAACAATTTGTTTTTTAAAATAAAAAGTTTGTTTATTTTCTAGTTACTTAGTGAATTTCATCTTTGCTTATGTTTGAGCTAAAATCTTCGTTGAAACATAAATTTGCAACTGTGCATAGTAGTAAAACTTCTTATTTATCGTTTGGGAAGTCAATATTTTTAGAAGTATTTCTTAATGAAGCAAGATTTTTTTCTTTCGTTATTTGTTAAAATTTAAGCTTCATTTATAATTTTAAGCAACTAAAAAATTTTTTAATGTATAAAATGGTGGTTTTTAACTTATAAAATGGTAAAATTTCAATTTTAATTGGCTAGAAAAATCACTTTTTAGAAGCTATTTTGATAGAAACAGAATATTTGATAAGGACTGAAAAAAACATTATAGTAAGTGATAATAAATAGTAAGCTATTTGATGTATCATAAAACCTATTGAAAAAGTCCTGAATATGAACCTAGTGTATGTAAAAGTCATTAATATATTTGATCAGAGTTAGTTTTTAATACAAGTAATCGATGCTGTGGATAATTGAAAAAATCTGAGTTCTGATATTCTGATCCCTGAAACGCATAGGAACACATATTACGTCAGTCATCGATAAAACAGTTGCGCTTTGTCATCCGCGTACCGTCATCTTCAGTTGTCACTAGTCAATTGCGTTTATTTAAGTATACAGAATAATAAATGTAATTTAAAAATGTACAAAGCATTTAAAATCATTCGAAAAAGATATTCTTTAGTTGAAGGTTGAATGGACAACTAAATTACTCATTTCCTAGTTTTTGATATGCATAGAAGATGTAACGAAAACCATCTATTTTAATGATTATCTAGCCTGTTTTTCGGTCGGATCTAAAGAGGATTATCAAAATTCGTTTATTCGAAGGTTAGCAAAATCATGTCATTGGAATTTCGTATTAAAACATAAAAATGATTATGTTTTAATATGAAATTCAAATGAAAGGATTGTCAATAAATAATATGCATTCATTTTGTACTTTTTAAAATGTTAGCCTACTTGCGTCAAGTAACTTAGAAATTGGGTCTCAATTATTCTATACAATTTCCTTGCCTATGTCATTTCAGATGAATTTAAAATAATCATATTATACTATTATAACATCGGATATGAATAACAATTCACTGCGTTCAAAAGGTATTTGGTTCATTCGCCATTAGTATGTTCCATATTCGATATTAATATGTTCCATATTAATAGCGAATTAAAAATAGTCCGATGTAAGAAGTTTAATCCTGTCATGATAGTCCATCCGAAATAAATTTTAAAGTAAAAAGATAATATTCATTCATTGTGTAAGATATGGAAGAAATAAATTATTTGAACTTAAGAAATCGGAGTAGAATTACAGTTATCAATTACTTTTTTTTCACAGATCTCAAAATAAAACTCCATCGTTCAAGTATTTGTAAGTTTTTGTTTAACTTTATCTATTTTTTTTTTGCTAATCAACATCCTTGGATATTAAAAATTAAAATTTTCAATTAATAATAGCTAAAGTTTAATAAAGAGCAAAAATACAGATTTCGGTTTTTGAAACATTTTATATCATACAAATACATTTAATTTTTAAAATATCGTTCTTTTCATCATAATTTAAAGTGAATGTCAAGAAAAATTTAATAGAATTATTCCCAGACAATCACAAAATAATAACCGTAAATAAATTATTTACGGTAACTCATTGGGGTAGTTGGTGGTTTTATGATTTAAAATTGATTTATATCAAGGTTTTATAAACTCTGAGTCGTCACCCCAATTGAAGTCACGCTGAAAAATATAAACGTAGCTGAATTTCTCACATCGTCTTTTTATTTAAAAATTGTAGTCAATTATAAGGGAAAATAATTTAGAAAAAGAGTCTTAGCTTTAAATATTACATTAAGATTTGCTAAATAAATAATTTCAATTGAACTCCTATTTTTCTAAGCGAGATGGGATAGCGAAAACTTTTTTATACAAAAAGTTTTCAGTCAACCAGAAAAAGTTTTACAAATCCTTATGAGGATTAATATAAACACATTAGAACCTCTTTATTTCGTCGTCCAAGGGACCATTCTAAAACGACATACCAACGGGAATGACGTACTATCGAAGTTTGATTCACATTGCGATAAATTACTAATTTGGCCTGTACATTAAAATCTTATAGGTCTACATTTTTAAGAAAATCTCATAATTGTTTTAGTATAATGTTATCATACTTATAATTTCTTCTTTAAAGAGAATATAGAATATTTTAAAAATTCTAATTTTTTAAAAGTAGTTTAGCAACTACGTAATGACAGTTACAACACTTTCCTTACAACAACCTTTTTGAGTAACCATTTATAAACATTTTTTCTTCCTCGAATTTTCACCACAGAACATATGAAAAAAAATTAATTCTCATTATTGGAAATGTCGAGATATTTTAGATATTTTTATTCCAATCGAAAGAAATTAAAATGATTATTTGTATTGCAATAGTTTCTCTTGGTTTTTCTTCCTTTTTAGGGAAGTTGTAAAGAAATGCTCAAATTTAAATTTTCTTTCGAAAAAAATTTATAAATATCGATTGTCGTGACGTCTTATTTTGGATTCTAATTAAATAAATGTGAATTGCGAATTCGTATGCTTAAAAAAGTTTTATCCTACGGTTTTTACCGACGCATTATCGAATACCAGCGACATTATAAAAATATTTATTAACAATGAAATTAATAGAAACGAATCGTTAAAACGCTAAAGTAAAGACGCTGCACTATGCATTGTTTTTTAAACTGTAACACAAGTAGCAAAAAATATGATTTGTTATAAAAATTTCTCAATAAACGTTCTTTCAGCTGGACCTGAAATAAACCACTGAAGTTTTATAAAACTATAAAATTAATGCACTATAATATCTTGTGTTCAGTGAAATTCTGTTAGCTTTATTTGACAATAACTATGCACATAACGATCTGAAGTATTTTTACTGAACACTTTCATATCAAATTAAGTTACTATTGTAATAATAAATACATTTATTTAATAGAAAAATTGTTTATTCTCAAAATTTTTATTTCCATTCTTAACATTTTGAAATAACGAAATATAGAAATAAGTGCATTTAAGATTTTTCAAATTATTTGCAATTTTTTTTACATAAGAAATATCACTGCTTATGTTTCATCTGTAAATGACAGATGGCGCTGCGAGCAATTAATTTGCATCATTATGGCAGAGGAATTATCCTTCTGCTAATAATTCAGTAATCAAATAAATTCGTTTCCTAAGGATATGAACCTAAATAACTTTCTATCTTCTAATATTTCGACTTTAAACCAAACCAAATTTGAAAATAATAAAACTAGACAATTTATGCATTTCAAAATATTGAATTAATATTGATTAAAAATTTTATGGTAAAATATTCTCTCTTTTTAAGTCATGAAAAATTAAAACTCACTTCAGTTTAAGTAATGATGCACAGTATTGCATTTTATACAAATATATTTACTCCTACATTCTAGAAACTCTTATATCATGGTTCTTGCTATGACACACACGCAAAAGACACGGCATTTTTTATATTATAACATCATTTCTTCTATAAAATGTCTGGGTTGTTAATCTGGAAATAGGAAATCTTTTGTTTTAAAGTTCTATAGAAAATATTAATTATTCTTCGCAGAATGTATCGGGAAATATTTTGAAAATCCTTTTTTTTTTCTTACATTATTATATTTCTCAGAATTAACACATAAATTGCCGTACCTTAAAAAAAAGTATTTAGAAGAGAAATAATGTCATTAGTTTTTGTTTTCAAAATATAATAAATTCTTTCCATTCAATTAAATACCTATGAACACTGACATTAAAAATGGAAAGCGAAGTCGCTTGACTTCTCTTTCATCGCATAACATTTCCCAAAAAATAATTTACTTTTTGCTGAATTCATTTGTACTGAAAATTAACTTTTTCAAAATAAATTAATAAAATTACAGAAAAAAGATCAGAAATGTTGCTAATCACAAAATTCAATCCTGAAACCTCATAATGATTTAGAGTAGCTCCTTGAAAAAGAGTTCCATGACTCCATTGATGCAAGAAAAGTTTTTCAAGGTCCCAATTATACATAGGAAGTAAGAAAGTAACACCGAAAAATAAAGTTTTAATGACAATAAAGAAAAAGTAATTTACTAAAACATTATTATTTGATAAATTTAAATGCTTAAAGTCAAATTATTTTCTTAGTTATTTTTGCTTCGTTCGATTAGCTCTTTAATAAACTTATATCGGGTCAGATTCATAGCTTAAGAAGTCTTGATTTAAATTATTATTCATACACTTAATCAACTAATAAACTTCGTAACTAACTGTAAATTATAAACAACATATCAAACTTTAATTAATAAACTTTCTACTTCAAACTTTCTTACTTTCTCTCACTTTTTACTGAAATTTTATGTGTTTCATTAATTTGTCACAGAAATGAATTTTCTAGTCAAGGAATAATATTTGTTAAATTTTCGAAATTAATATTTGAATTATTTTATTTCGTATGGTTTGGTGATTCTTTCTGTTTTGAAATCCTTGTTTTCAATTTTAATTGAGTATGTGATCAAAATGCATGAAACATTCTATTAAAACTATGCTTTTCCCATCATATTACAGATTTGAGAGCTGCATTTGATAGCTTTTATTTGCCCTTTCTACCAATATTTACAAAACACCTGGCAACTTATTCTTTTATTGTTTTTTTAATCGGATTTTTCTTAGTTTTTGAACGTGAATTGGTGATATCGCCAAACACGAAATTTAACCGTGAAAATATATCATGATTTAAAGAATCATTAATTATATTTAAATTGATGATGATCTATCATCTACTTTAAGTACCAGACAGACACATTATTGAGAGTCGTTTTGAAGATGACCTAGAATGAAAGGCAGTTCTGCCTACTAATTTATTTAAAAAATGAGGCTCACAATTTTATTATTACAAAATAATTAAAATTGTCTCATGTCTCATTGTATGCAAAATAACAAGAGATAATCTGTGATAAGGAAATAAATATATATAGAAATTAACTCCTTCGGGAATATTATATTATTAAGCATAATTTAGTTTCTTTAATATTTTTTCTACTTTAACGAAAATTTTCTATCTCTCGAAAAGCAGTAAATTATATCTTCCTTTAGTAAGTCTTTAATTGATTCGAAATTGAAAGGTGACTATAACAGCAATATTTATTGCTATTTTTTGCAAATTCATGATTACATTCGCAGTTATTTATAATTTTTTTTCCTAAATATTTTATCAAAGACCATTTATTTGACAAATAGTATTTCAGCATTACCAAACGAAATCCAAATCGAACTAAAATGAATTTTAAATCGTTTAAGTTATGCTTTAAACATCAGACCCTGACCCTAAGTGGGGTTCCGCATTGGAATTTTCGGATCACTAAATTCCTATGTCAAATTCTGGCCACGAAAATTTTAATACGGGACCGCATTCTGTGATATTAGTAAAAAAAATTCAAAAATCCAATTTAAATTAAAATGCTCCATTAATTTTTTACAAAAATAAATTAATTGATTTGATCCAAAATATGACACAGATCTGCTGTTCTGGCGTACCAATCACATACCAATTTCATCCATGAATATAGCTGCGTTTTTAGCTCATCATGTTCACATATATCACTCAAAAGCACTTTTTTTCGGTGCCAGAAAGATATCAAACATGAAGGCTAAAAAAATATCGAGGTTAAATTTTATTACGATTGTATTACTTTTTCTATATCTAGGAACTGTACCATACCGGAAAATAAAAACCACATCAGTTGTACTCGATACTCCAACATCAAACGCTTTTCCTAATACGTCCTACCAAGGACGGTTTTTACATCGTTAAACGCATCTTGTTAACCAATATCCGTATCGTTCACCACAATGTCCTGATCATAGCAACACAATCACCCACACTAGAGACCACGATGGTTGAACGGACCTTATCCGGAAGTTTTAATACCAGGGCACAGACCGAGTGAGAATTGTAAGACAATAGCCATCCGTTGACAGGATGCGGTTTCCGATTTAGCCCCTTCGCACCACATTGCCAGACCGCAAAGTCCGTGATGATGTGATCGAAATGATTCGAGAAATTTATAGTGTGTTTGATACTTAGGGAATCGAACATAGTTTTTTTTTCAAGGTTACTTAACAGCTATCCGGATATAGGTTGCTAAGAATGCGTCATGGGAAAAACGGATTTTTTCTCAGGAAACTAATACGGATTCTATCCCAATCTGCAACTTTCCATTTGCATACACAGGAATCCAATACCATAGGATATGAATGTCCTTGGGATGAATGCATGTAAAGATATCTTTCATATAAACATATATTATTAATTAAATGCAACAAAATCGATATTTCTGATTAAACATTTACAGAAAAATAAATCATTATAGACCATCATAAGCCGCAATTAAGTTTCCTAACAGTACGAAAACCCCTGAAAAAAAATATGCTGCTTTTGTATATTCTGAGGTTCAAAATCTTAGTTACATGTCTCATTTAATCTTTGGTTAAGAAAAATTTTCTACTTGGTGGAGTCAGTTCCCGTGACGTCACAGTCACAAGACAAACGTAACTGCGCATGTCATCTGACATTGAACTAAAGTGACAAGATTTTCTAAGCTGGGACACTGACTAGGGCCCCAATGCAATAAAGTTATGTTTTTACTTTAGCAATAATTAGTTTTGCAACCGTGGATCCATATTCTGGGGTATATATGAATTATCCAATTCATTATGATAATAAAATATAAAACTCAAGAAATGTAATATGAACAGAACATATCAGTTTGAAAGGTATAATTTATAAAAAAAAATACAACATATGGCGAAAAATTAAATTTTGCAGCTGAAAATTTCAGGTTATCATCAGCCAACATAAATTTAGGTGGGCGCCTAATTGGGATGTAAATTCATTACCACATTATGCACTTTTATGGGATAATTTTAAAAATTCACCATAAAGTTAAATTTGTCCATATAAGTTATCATCTATCAGCCAGATAAAAAAAAATGTCAGGAATATTTTATTGGCGCACTAACTGCGTTTGGTGTATTGGCTAAGCATATAATGACAACAATTGATGATTTTTAATCAGATTAGCTGTGGAGGTCATAGAGTAAAGACTCCTAGGTTGCTGCTGATAAAAGCTCAAGGTTTTGATTTTAAAAGTTAGCATCTGTGGAGTTCCACAAATTAAAAAAATAGAGAGAGAGTTACTTCTCTTGCATTTCCTGAGGATTTAGTCCTTTCCCCCAATACTGTATTCCCAGTTTGATAAATATATTTTAAGCCCGGTATAACGAATCCGGATACAACGAACTCTTTCCAAATGATCCCAAGTGAACTCCTTTGCCATTAATATATTTCCAAATGTTTTTAACGATCTTCAAAAGCAAGGAATTCGGATATAGTGAACAAAATTTCACTTTTCAAGCCTAGTTTCAGCTATTTAAATAAAAAATCACCATTTATTTTCATACTTTAGAGAAATAAATGTAAGTACAATTAATGTCACTGTTTAATTTTTGAAGAAAAGATTTATTTTAATTTATTATAGCCTATACTAATTTTAATTTAGTCTAATTAATTTTTCAACATAGAAATGCATTTAAGGATTATAGGAAATCTTGTGTAGACAATATTTGAAACATCGGATATAGTGAACTCTCGGTTATAGCGACATTCTAGAACGGTCCGGTGAGGGTTCTTTATAACGGGTTTGACTGCATAATCAAAATAGAATTGAATTCCATTTGTCTTAAAGAGACTACCAAAACTAACAACTATCATGAAGCCTATTTTTGATGTACTGTTTTCTACTATTCTAACATGTTCCAGGCTTCATTGACGAAACCGCGACTTTTTTTCTACCCCGATTTGCAATACAATGAAACGAACTTTTCGCCTTTTATTTTCGATACTAATACGCACTTTATTTGTGATATTCAAAAAAGGAACAACACATTTGAAATATGTCCGAGTTAAAAGGGAATAAAAAAAAACTAAAAGAGAATTAAAAGGAAAGTTTTGAAGTGCTCTTAAATAAAGATCGTTTTTCCTTTTTGTATGAATTATAAATCATCTTTTAATCCGCTTTCAGAACTTTAAATGAAGGTTTTAACCCTAGTAAAACCGAATTACAAGTTTGGATGGCTGGTATGCTGGGGACGAAAGAGTAAATTTAACAGGCTCGCTTTGTCATAAAAAATAAATAAAAGATTGGATGACATAAATTTATTCGTTTTACATTCTGCATTAGCATTTAGAAATCCTGCGTTAAATTTACTGAAAATCTTTGCGAATGTGGCTCAGCGTTGCTAAATAGAGAAGTGACTCATCCAGTATTTGGTTCGAAATTTGATATAGATGCTCAGTTTTTGTATAAGAAACTCATAACAAACATAATTTATCTATCTCCTACCGTTTTTGAGTTGTCGGTAAACTGATTGCTTCCAAAATTTGTTCCAGGTGTACAATTTTGGTGTCCGGACCAAATACCGAATTTCATTAATGTAGCTTGTTGAGTTTTGAGTTGTCGGTAAACTGATCGCTTAAACTGATTGCTTCCAAAATTTGATCCAGGTGTACAATTTTGGTGTCAAGACCAAGTACCGAATTTCATTTATGTGGCTTGTTGGGTTTTGAGTTGTCGGTAAACTGATCGCGTAAACTGATTGCTTCTAAAATTTGATCCAGGTGTACAATTTTAGTGTCAAGACCAAGTACCGAATTTTATTTATGTAGCTTGTTGGGTTTTGAGTTGTCGCGTTCGCATATTTACGCATCGACAGAGTGACAGAAAGCCAACCCATTCGGGGTATTTGGTTGAAAATTTGACACAGATGTCTGGTGATAAAAAAATAAATCAAAGCTGGCCTAATTTTATCCTTCTATCTTGCTGCGTTTTTGAGTTATCATGTTCGCAAATAGACTGACAGACAACTGACATAATTCCAAAAACGGTCTTTTCGATCTTATGAAGGTCTTTTAGAACAAAAACATCGAATTTCTTCAAATTCTCTAACAGAATGTGTGACGATTACAATACTTTCTCTTGGTATACTAAGTATGAGAAAGGGTGAAAAGTAATTTTTTAGGATTCCAGTGTTACTTTATGTTATTTTTATGGATTTTATTAAAAAAACGCTAGAGCTATTATATAGCCTGTTTAGAGACATGATGGGATATTACGCTCCTGTTTTTAAGCCCCTTTTCAGTTAGATTTGGATAACTCTAGATGCAAAATCAAATGCAAGTACTGCAAATTTCAAAAATTAGTCATTGTAATTTCATACAGAAAATGCTTTTATTGCTGGATGCATCTAAAATGGTTTAACTTCATCTGATTTATGGTTTAACAGGTCGTTTCGAGATATAATGAATGAATCCTTATATATACACTTTTTGAATTAAAAAGGCAATTGCTGTTTAACTTCTTGGAGTGGCTGTAACAATTTTCACTGTTCTGGCATCGGTTGAACTCTAAAAGGGATGGGAGTGTCTTTGAAAATGGCTGTTATACCAAAATGTCGTACGTAAAAAATCCAATTTACACCACATATAACATTTCGACGTAATAGCTTCCACCATGAGAGGCATTCTGCATTTTATTTTTGATTTGTTGCTTGAGTTCCATCAGCTGGTCCGTCCCATACAACAATTTGAGAGCAGATGTGGCTTACATATGCAAGTGTTTTGCATGAATAAAATTATTTTGGCAAATTGACGTACGCCATTTTGATATAACAGTGACGGTATGTTAGTTAATTAATTGTCATTTTTTTAGCAGAAATGAAAATTTTAGAATAAGGCAGATTTTCACCTAATTAAAAACCAAAGATTTTAAAAAATTCTTTGAAGGAGCACTACAAATGCTGAATAGCCTTAGAAGGCATTAAGAAAAATGTTTAGTTTTTGATTCTTTGGTGTCTTCCGTAAAATATTTATAAAAACTTGGCAAATTTAGTTATCACTGTGTTTTGGATATATAAATCCGTCATAACATCAAATAACTTTTCAGCAGGGATAAATATATTTTCAAAATATTAAACTTAATTTAATATTTGTACCATTGCGAAGACTTTTTTCCCTTCATGTAACACGGAATCAATCCAAAAACTAACAAATCTCGCATCTTGACTTTCTCGTATACTTCTACAGCATAGAGCCTTTTGTTATAGGTTTCTAAAAAGTAAAGAAATGGAACATATTCCTACTTTTTGACCGATTCGGACCAAAATATGATACAGGCTTGCCTTTTTGGTATTAAGACTATATTCTAAATTTAATTCCTTTAGATTATTGAAATTTTGAGTTATTGTGTTCACATGCACAAAGACAGGCAGATAGATAGGCAATGCAGCTTTTACAGATTTGGTCCAAAATTTGGTATAGATCTTTAATGTCTTTTGGGTCGTTTGTGACATTTCATTGAGGTAGCTCTTAGCGATTTTGAGTTATTGAGTTTATATGCAAACGAATAGGCAGATCGCAACAAACAGTCAACCCGTTAACAAATTTTACCTAAAATCTAATAAAAATTTAAAATTTTGGTGATGAACCACATTCCAAATTCCTTTCATCCAACTTGCTGCGTTTTTGAATTATTGTGCTCATGTGCACACGGAGAGAAATACAGAAAGATTTCCCGCTAACTTTTTTCGTCCAAAATTTAACACAGATCTACAATTTAGCTAACTTTTTTCGTCCAAAATTTGACAC
>BGPR01000308.1:164197-219091 GCA_013235015.1 Araneus ventricosus | reverse complement strand
CCAACAAATGAGCTGCTAGGTTCATGACTTGGCTTGGCAACGTCACAGCTATGACAACCTTATCATATGTCAATTACGCACGAGTCAGTCCGTTCATGAGGGCCCTATTACACAAATTTTAGCCTATACCCCAAACATAATATTGCAAATGGGAGGAACTTTCTGCTCAAATAACTCGGAAGAAAAGAAATGACATAATTATTTAGTGTCATATCAGATTTCTTGGCGTATATAAGATTTATCCATATCTCAGCATTGCGAATTATTTGAGGAATGACTTTTATTCCGTGCGTTTTCTTAATTGCTATGTGGCAATAAAGCTTTTATATTTTGAAACCGAAATTAAAAGACTGAAATGTTTTCTCAAAAACGCAACTAAAGTAATTAATATATTTTTATTAATAGTAGTTTTTACTGTAACAATTTTTTTTAAATATGTCAATTTTGTTTACATGATACTTATCCATTTTAAATTACTTTTAGTGTTTACTGGGTTGCAGGTCCTTTGTTTTTGCTTTCAACCGTTGGTTATATAATGCAAGGTGGGTTTTTTTTCGCTGCTGCACTAAAGGACAACTGAATTTTTGTTTGAAGAGTTGTGTTGACTTTGGCGACAAAAATATCGCCAAAGTCATGTTGCCATATTGTTTGGCGGTATACATGTCGGCACTTGGCCATTCATCACCTAATTTGCACATATAAAAAATGTCGGAATATTCTCCCTTATCCTTTTTCGTAAATTTTCACAGTATTTATAGCGCACTTTGCATTTAGCTACTACGCAATGTGAGGAGAATCAGGATTTTGGACATCCTGCTGTCGACCTATAGTTTCGAAATTTGATGCAAATCTGAAATTTTGCTGTCAAGACCACATATCAAATTTCAATTTTTTACGTCATTGCGTTTTTGAGTCGTGTTCATATGCACACGAATAACCATAGCGACTAATATCCGCTTTTTTTTTCTTCCTATCGCTCAACACAAAGAAGCTACAGAGCTATGTAATCGATTCAATTGTTTTGAATAACCCTATTGATCTACAGTTTTACTGTAAAAACTAAGAATTGAACTTTATTCCTCTACCTTGTCCCGCTTTTAAATTAGCATTTCTCCAAACATTCAAAGAGACTAACATAATTCCAAAAACGAATTTTTCTGTCTCAGGGAGGTAAAAAACCTGAAGATTCGTCAAAATCTTGTGACCGGCTTTTTTGGTGTGCTTTAGTACACTTCGCATAATAGAAAGTGAAAAATTGGCGATAAATTTCAGTATCAGCTCAGTGAATCTGGATTGGCGATTTTTCCCGAAGAGTTTAAGTAAAAATAGTTATTTTCGAAACAATTCATTCTAAACTGTGTTTTCTCACAACTTTTTCCCAATGTTTTTTGTAATGAAATTTCAGCATCAGTTTGAATCGCCCGTACTTTCGTCGATTTTAGTGTAATTGTACCCCCTTCCCAAAGATTTTCGAATTTAAAAATAACAGAATGTAATGCTGCAGGCAATTTTTTTAAAGGTGGCCCATTTTATTATTAAGAGTATGTATATTTTCTTATTTCGGTTTCAATAATTAGTTTTTTGGAATTTCATCTCTGTCATCTGCTTCAAATCAAAATGGATTTCTGTACCGATTTCGCTAACTAACATTGAAAAAATACGGCTAAACCCCCTCTCTGACAATATTTCCACAATCTCAAAATAAAACGACGCGCCCCCACTTGCGATCGGGACCAAGTCCGGATTAAGGCCATTAGGGACCTTTAGGCAATGCAGTATTCGGGGCCCCCTTTTCCGCCACAACTTCCGATTTCCAAGCAGATTTTAACTAACAAATATTACGATAGACTGAAATAACAAAACATTTCATTCCAGTATATCTTCAAGAGAGTTCGTTTCAGTACTTCGAGAATAAAAAAAAATTTAAAATTTAAATTTAAAAATAATTTTAAACAAAATTGTGAAAAAATCACATTTTTTTTAACACAATTTAAAAATTTTAATATAAAATTTTCTAGGGGAGTTGTTCTGAATAAATTCGAGTACCCTGTTCTTGTAAATCAAATGACAGCACGAAATTTAATTACCTTGAACACGCCACAAAGAATCTTGAGGCTCGAAAAGTTACGGCGCCCTAGGCAGTTGCCTGTTTAATTATCTGGCTCTGGTCGGGACCTATAGTTTAACAAGCCCTGATCTATTTAAAATTATTTTTCTATTTTACGCGTAACACCTCTATGCTTCTCACGTTCCAACAATTTGCTTTTTCAACGAACTTACTTGTATAATTCCTCGGAAACTCTCGATCCTAACATCCATTAGGGCACACAGAGCACCACTGTGTGGTCTGATATAGCAACGTTGTCGCCAGGAAACCAATTTGGTGCACCGACAAATGAGCCGTTAGGTACGCGCCACGGCGTCAATGTTGCATCTACGGTACGAACTTCTTCCTGTGTCAATTACACGCGTGGGACTGTCCATGCACGAGGCCCATCCAGCCCCCATTACACGAATTTTAGCTTAAACCCCGAACGAAATAAGGTAAAAAGGGGAGGATTGTTTTTACGTCGGAAAAGGAAAACCGACCGTACACCAGACCGCGTTGTAATTACGCTTCTACAAAGGAAACCGCTAAACAGGTACGATTTCTCCCCCCCGTTCGAGAACATTGGTTATGGCTATAATTCTCATTTGTTCTTAGCAAATTTGACAGGAAGTTTTTTTCTGGTCCATGTTTTGTTCTTTAACGCTTTTCAACACGTAAGAAAAACATATAGCGGCCCTAAGTTCAACTGACTGGTTATGGGTTTCCCAATATCGTTTTGTTTGTTGGTTGGTGTTCTGATTTTCTTTTATCTGCGGTCAGAGGTCAGTTTTGTAGAGCGTTCGCAGTATGCGATAAATGCGCAGAGTAAACAAGTGAATTTAATATAATGAAAGGTATATTTTGATTTTTCTTTGCGAATGGCTTGGGGTTGTAGCATGTTCTTAACAGAAATTCTAAAGAGGAAAATATGCAATTCGTAATTTTTTATATTTGTTTTTACGGTTATCTAGATAAGAGATTCTTTGAGATTTTTCCTAGAGAAGCCAAGATAGATCCTTTGCTGTTCTTGGATTTTGTTAAAGTATATGGACTCATGGACTATGTGTGTCTAAGCTAGTCCAAGTGGGATAAGAACCACAACCAGAATTTCTGAAGCTGTTTGAACCTACAAAAAGTGAGGATTAGATCGTTTTTTACTCTTGGACTTAGTGAAATTATATGGACTCATGAGCTTTATATAGCTAAGCTAGTCCAAATAAGATACGAACGACTGTCAGAGTTTCTTAAACTGTGGATAGTGACCACTGGGTGAGGTAGCTAAAAAAATGTATGGGATAGCCAAAACTCTCACAAGGTTTTCTGTCAGGTTATTCAGCATATCTAAGAAAAAACAGTTAAGAATCTCATTTTTACTTAAAAATAATTAGAAAAAATTATTAAGTGCTATTTTTATACAATTTTAATTTAATTATCATTAACTAATGCTTCAATTTCTTATTTGCTTTCCAACATTAGAGTTACGGCAAAAGGTTTCTGACGAAATTGAGGTTGTAAGCGAAAAAGTTTAAAAAGCCTTGATCAAGATATTCTAATTGCAAAATTGCATGCATTATTTGTAAAAATAAGCGAAAATTGATTACTTCTATACCTCAAGGACTCAACTAAGTCGCAACTTGCATAATGATCTTTGGGCTTTCGTAGAATCTA
Organism: Araneus ventricosus; assembly: GCA_013235015.1. Taxonomy (NCBI): domain Eukaryota; kingdom Metazoa; phylum Arthropoda; class Arachnida; order Araneae; family Araneidae; genus Araneus; species Araneus ventricosus. Next base: position 215,334 of record BGPR01000308.1, on the reverse strand, counting down.
TGCCTTTTGGAATTTCCACCTATCTACATGCCATTTTAGTCACTCAGTGGAGTTAAGCATAAGATAATTAGAACTCCCTTTTTTTCCTAAGTAATTTTTTAGAGCATAACTCATCTAATCCATCATTCAAATGATTTTTTTCAAAGAATACCTAAAAAAATTGCTTTGATATTTTTTTAATAATATGTTTCTTTTCTTTCAACTTTGTCGATACGGGACCGTCCCTTCAAGCAAAAGACGATAGCCGTCCGAAACGTCCGAATGTCACTCTGAAATTTCCACCCCCTTTCGTTAAGTGTGATTTCTTCGTTAGAGGGGCTCGCCCAGATGTGTTTGGGGAAGAGAGGGGTTTTCTTACAATTCAGACAATACCAGCTGTCATTGTGGTTTTTGAGAGGGAAAGTGAATTTCCCTTATCTTTGATAGAGGAGCTCGGACGTTCCCGTATTTTCAAATCCCTTTATTTCAATGGCCATAGGAATCAGAGAGCTAAACAAAAATCTGATATGAAAGTCTTAAATAACAACAGAGCAGATGACAGCTTTAATATTGTTTCACCGGATAGTTTTCAGTTGATGTTCAAAACATTTAATCAGAAGTTTGTTCCTGTTTTCCCAATATTGGAAACATTCCATTCCATAGCCCAGAAGGGTCGACTCAATCCAATGGTTGTAGAGTCTTTTGATGATTCCCCGGAAAGGAGAAACATGAGCACGAATTAGGTTTGCTGTCAGCAACTACAAGCAACCTCACCATACTCAAAAAGCAAGTTAAATATTTAAATAGAGGTGTTACTTAAGAGCACTGTCACACAGTTATTGTACTTCTTGATATAACAGCTACAGACATGTTAGAAACATTAGTAATTCCGTAATATGTGCACTAAAATTATAAAAAATAACTGCCTTTCTTTATTACCCTTTTTCATACGAAGTTACTGATAGAACAGAGGTAAAAAAGAAATTCGAGTTAAGATTTTAATGAATTTGGACGCTTCTGACTTCCATGAGCCAGAAGAAATACTATTTTAGGAATTGTATCTGTGTTTGTCTTAGTGTAGGTGAACATTATTAACATAAAAACACAGATAGATAGATGAAAAATTGATCTTTATATCAACATTGTAGACTGTGCAAAATTATTCACCGAATTCATCACATGGAAAAAATATTTTTTCCAAAATGTTTCCTCAATTTTCTTCACTGTACTATGAATCTAAGAAAAAAGCATCACATATCAAAAGTTTTTTTTCTGACATGCAGGTTGCCAGTTAAATTAAATGAAAAATATGATTTTGTTCCTTATTGGATTTGCTTATCTGCGTGTTTATACTCACGTCCAAGAAAAATATTTAAAAAATCCCAGTCGGCAAGCCGGAAGGCAAAGGTAGATTCCTTTTATTTGGAGATGTAAGGAAAAGAACATTCCGCCTTCCATTTTTATTGTGGTTGGAGCTGCAAGAATGAAAGAGGGTGGAAGAGACTGCAAATGACGAGAGCTTTCAAACAAGGGGTATCATGCATAGGTTAAAAGGCAAAATTAATTTAAGTGGGGGCGGCGGAAAATCACATTTCAATTCATTCTAAGCAATCGCAATTATCAAAAACTTTAAATACAAAAATTGTTCGTTATGATAAGGCGATAATTCGCCTAATTTGAATTTTCTTTCAATTTTCAATTGGAAAGGAATTATAGGGAAATGAAAATTTCACCCCATATTTCCACCCCTTTCCTCTGGATAGCCCACCTACGCACTCAACCGAGATTTTCAATATCCTTACAACATATCCCACGCAGGTTAAAATCAAATCAAAATTACTCCAGTTATCGTGTTCACAAGATAACATGGGCGAAAGCGTTATGCATACATATATACTATATATAAACTTTTTAACGAAGGGTAGTTTTGGGTTTTAGAGGTCATGATCGGTGAAGATCTGCAGAAATTTTCCGGAAGTCGTGTCATGAGAACCATTGCAATAGGAGAGTTCTAAAGATAAGGAATCTACCTAAAAGGCTCGACATAAAACTTACCTATTATGCATAACCTGTGCATATAAATATTAAAAAAACGCATCCGAATTTGCAACTGTTATTTTCAAATTTCGTTTTCATTTTAAGAAATATAATTTTCAAGTATGTATTTTGATCATTCACTTTAATTTTGATGCGTTGCTTTGGAAACCGAATAAACTTAATATGCATTTCATTTGAATAAGTCAATTTAATTTAAAAGTCATTGAAACTTACAACGCCTTTGTAAGTTTTATGCAGTTTTACGTTTAAAAGACAAACCTGCCTCTTATCCATCTATGTCTCTACGTCAAAACGGGCATTTCCCCCTATTTTATAACAATGACAAAAATTGGCTTCTAGGAAAAACAAGCATCTTATTTGCAATAGTAATGCTACACTGAATCACAAGGTATTTGCCAGAACCCACAGCAAAGTCCTCTGATGGAATAAGAGCAATTGCCGTGTTTGAGGCGACCATAAAACTAAAATCGCTCTCTAAACCACAGTTTTGTTTCCATCTTTCGAAGAATTAGAATAATTCATTCTTCAATTAGAAGATCATTTAATATGTTAAATATACACACTTCAATTTATTAGATTAACATTCCGCGTTTGAAGCAAGGCGAGGGCTATTTTGCAATAAACTTTGTAGCTTAAAACGTTCGCGAGTACTCCATTCCACACAAATTCGGCCTCTCCACGCCAAAACTGGTCGTTAGCGAGGAAAACCGATGAGAATTGGAGCGGCGCGGTCGAAAGTTTGGATTTTCAACTTCTCTGGATATCTAGGCGCTGTATTTGGACTGCCGGTCCATAAAATGCTGAAATGTGACCGGTGTAGACACGTGTTTGAAGGGGAGGGGCCTTTTCGCTTCAGAGGACATCGGAGCAGGCTGGGTTGCGCGTTTTGAAGGCGAGGGAAGAATTAGGTATAATAGGGAATCGGAATGATGGGTTTGCGCGGTGCTGCCGTGAATGACCTACCTAAATGGATGGGCTGAAAAATGGAATGGTATGGAGTGCCACCACACCATTTACGTGGAGTGGGCCGATCGTGAATAACGGGCTTAAAGCAGCAACCTTTCTCCGAACTTCCACATCACACCAGTAGGAGGACGATTGGTTTGATGGATTTAAAGCTGAACAGGCCCATGTACATGGCAGATATTTATGAAATTAAATTTAAAATCCGAAGCCGATACTTTGCCATAGGGTCACCGTGTCCTCGTTAAACATGCTCAAGTATTTCGTCATAAGCAAAATGATTGACATCTAAATTACCTATAATTTTCTATCAAATACACTACTTAGCAGAATTTTAAACTGTGTCATGAAATGTAATGTAAACTTTTTAAAATGAGAAGCTAGTTTATTTAACAATAGTTAATAATATTAAAAATTTATCCAAATGGTTAATGAATTCAGTTGAAAAGTATAATTATATTAAAATTAAGATCTTTCAATACAAGTAGATATTCCAACGAATTTAAAATAGTGGAATATGTTAACACTTATATTGTGTTTTAAGCGTTTATAACAATGAAAGCATAGATGTTTTTAAAGTTAATTTTGAGGAGATAATTTTCTTGAAATCCACATGCACATACTGTAAACTTTTTCGGGCCATTATTTGATAATTCGTTTTCTTCAGGCCATTTAAATAAGAAAATTGTTTTAATATTTTGTTATTATCGAATTACTATCCTTTAAATGTTAAGAAAACTACAATCTTTCTCTTTTAACTAGCAAGTAGGAATTTTCTCCTAACAACTTTCTCGCATACTTACTCAATATGAGGCGTTTCATGTTTACCTTAGTAGTACAGGGAAGAAAATAGATTGTTGCTGCTGCCATTCTGCGACTTGGCGATCATATTTGGCGCCAAATATTTGTTTGGGGGATCTCGAAGTCCCGAGGTTCTGCGAAGCTTGGTTCTCGAGATACGGTGAATTTTCTAGAAAGTTCGATCCTTCACCTCGCCAAACTATAACAGGTGGACAGTCGTTCTGACGTTCAGTGTTAAAGTATTTATTGCTATGTAAGTAATCCTTTGTTTGAATTTCTGTTTTTTATTATCCTTTTTTGGTTTTGTTTTGTAGCACCGTTGGCGCTTTTGTATCATGTGTGTTTTTGTTTGCTTTTTTGTATGTTTTTGGTTGTATTTGTGGGTTTTTTTTATATTTGCACGTAGCTTTGTAATTCATACCTTCTTTTTTCTTTCTAAATAGGTAGGTCTGTTAATTGTAACTTTTTTCTTTCTTGACTGGTCTGACTCCTGCCCGTCGACCCTTGCAGACTCTAAACCCTTTGGGTGAGTCGGTCGGTGTGGGTTATGTATGTGTGTGTATGACGTTCAGTGTTAGAGTGGTCAAGTTATCCAACACGGTGAGGCCTAGTGAGCTTCTGTGATCTTCTGAACAATTCGTACTCCTTTTCTGGTTGAGTTATCTAAGCGCGATTCTTCACATAGTGTTTGAATTGGTGACTTTTATCTATGCTGTTGACTATTGAATTTCTGATGTGAGATTGGCTGTAAATTAAATTTATTTTAATCCAAGGAGTCTGTGCCATCATTTGCGCCTCCTTTTGTAAGTGAAAGACGATACTTGGCGTAACAGTATGAATTTCGACTTTGCTAATCAGTCTAAACCAAGAAAGAGATCTATAATTCTGGAGTCAAGATCACGTATGAATTTCGACTTTGATAATCAGTCTAAACTATGAAAGAGATCTATAATTCTGGAGTCAAGATCACATATTGAATAGACAATTGATGTGTGCTTAATCAGACTGTATTACTGTTTAATTGGGGGGGGGAAGCGAAAGAAAAATGTAAATAAACAGCGTTGAAAGATCAAACAAAACAGCGTTGTAATACTTTTGTTTCAGTTCACGATCAACTTCTACTTTTTTTTTATTTCACTTTATTTTCCATTCTTGTTAATTGAAATAACTCGCAGTTGTAAGTAACCGACACTTGGGAGGTCAAAAGTTTGATGCTTTTCAAAATGATTCTTCTTTTTTCCTTCTTCTTTTTACCTTGTACGGGAATCGTCTGCTTTTTTTGCTGTTGCCATTTCGCTCGCTTTTATTTCTGTGCTCTCAGACAATAATAACGAGCTGACAGAGAAGCCGCTCAACCAATAACTCTTCTCAAATGTGCCCGCTTTCAAAAGGGACAACAAAGTAATTGAAAAAATAAAGACAGCGCTCTCCAATTAAATTAAACGTTTTTTCCTCTTTTTCCGCCAGTAAATGTTCGATTCACCGCTCCTCTGTTGAGAGGTTAATCCAGAATATTTATGTACGATTTCCACACCGAATTATAGTAAGAGTTATACTGGAAAGGTCTTTTCACAAAGAAGAGAAGTTGTTCAACGTTAGAACAATGTAACAAGGTTCCTGAAGTTATGTAGGACCATAAAATGGCGGCGAACTGACTTTGCTTGAGAAAACGATAAAAAAAGAACAACAAATAAAGACAAATAAACGAGAAAAAGAAAGAAATACAAAAGAGAAAAATTATCTGAATTCAATTATTTTTACGATGATTCTCTTGATCCTAATCACAAGAGTTGGGAAAGAAGTAAAAAGCTTAACTGCAGAATAATTTTTGTACTTGATTCCTTAATTATTTAAGCATCGCTCGGTGGCAACGGTGAAAATCGGAAATTGAACTCGTCTGAAGAGTTTTTAAACGCTGTAATTTATGTTGTGAGATTGTTTTTGTTCGAAGTTAATTACTAATCAAGTAAAGGAAAATATAAATGATTCTTTTTGAATATCGCAGACATAGCTTTCAAGGTTTAAATGTTTTGGTAAGTAACAACTATGTTTTTATTCTTAATTTAATACACAGAGTTTCTGAAAATATTTTGATAACATGTTTAAATGATGATAATATGTTTTCAATTTTTAAGTCACGTTTTCACCATCTGCATACAATGCGACATGTTTAAAACTATTTAAATTTACGCACCTGAATTCCACATAACTAATCAAGGAAAATAATGGTTATCTTGTAATTTTAATTATATTTTTATTTCAGCATTTTGCAGTAATTTTTCTTTAAACTTATTAGATGTGAAGCGAATAATTATAGGGTTGAAATCTAGAATTGGTACACACTCTTAAAATGGCGCCAAGTCGCCAAAGGTAATGCAAGTATTACCTTCATTTAGCTTTGGCAACTTGGCGCCAATGAAGTGCAACGGTCAACGTCTTCTTTTGGCGATTTGGATGCGTTTTAAGAGTGTGTACCAACTTCTAGATTTCAACTAATTATAGTATTTATTTCATCAGAAATTATAAAAGTTTTTTAACTCATATGCTTCTCAATCAGAAACTGGTTGAAATCTAGAAGTTGGTACACTCTCTTAAAATGCCTCCAGATCGCCAATGCAAAACTTTGATCGCCGCACTTAACTGGCGCCAAGTCGCCAAAGCTAATGTATGTAATACTTGCATTAGCTTTAGTGACTTGGCGGCACTTTAAGAGTGTGGACAAACTTCTAGATTTCAACCCAGAAACTTGCTCAATAGTAGCTTTCAAAACTTTCGCATTCTGAGTAAGCAAGCAGAAATAATATCCTAAAAAATACCATTGATATAATTTATTCTTTTTTCCACAATTTTATTCAGCAGGTGCAAAAGGGTTCAAATTTCATGTAAGAAAGGCTGTATATGTTTCGCTTCAAAATATAATTTCATTAGTTTAATCTTACACATTCTACAGAGATATTCCTTATAAATTTCAAATGTTTATCATAACCGAAAAATAAATAGATGGATCAGTCCATTTTGCCATTAAGCAAACCTCTCGCTTGTGTAAATCGAGTCTCAGTTATACCAGACCGTTTCCTAGGCTCAGTTTATACAAATTGAATTAATAAATCTATTGCTATTATTATATTTTTTCCTAGAAATGCTTATGTTAAGTGTTTGGAGTTCCTTTTTCTTAATTTTCTTTTGACGTAGACTTACGTCTCTCCATAGTGGTCTAATGGTGTGTCGAAAAAGTAAAAATGTTTGACGCTTTTCGAGCTCAAGTTAAACACTTATAGCTCCGCAACCAAATAACATAGAGAGTTGATTTTAGTTTCAGTTAACAAAAAATGATAGACATTGAAGATTTCAAAAAGAATTTCAGAATTTGGAATAACGGTTTAGTCACAGTCGAGCTTCAAATTTCGCTTCAATGATGAAAATTTTTGATGACGTCATAGCAACCGATGCGCGCGCACGCAGAGTATCCAATTACACTAGACAATTTATTCATCGATTTACGTTTCCGCGAAATATTACTGAAGAATTGTTGAATTACGTCGAATTTCGTGGTAAAGTTAAACGCTTATAGCTCCGTAACCAAATAACATAGAGAGTTGGTTTTAGTTTCATTTAACAGAGAAAGGTAGACATTGAAGATTGCAGAAAGAATTTTAGAATTTGGAATTACGGTTTAGCCACAGTCGAGTTGCACATTTGAAAATCACGAAGAATTTTACATAGATAGAGTCACATAGTCACTCTAGACTATAGAGTTAATAGTCACATAGAGCTACTTTAGTCACAGAAAGTCACATTTGAGTAAGGTAAGTAAGTCTACACCCCTCAATCTCAGCGGCCGTTTCTCAGAGACAGCCTGCAGTCAAATTTTAAAAATACAAATAAAAACCCAAAGAATAACTATTATTATTGTACTCATGATATTTGCTTTCTAGTTTACTGTATTAGCACTTATAAATAAAATAACATTATCTTTATGAATAAAAAAATACTTGTCAAATACTTGCCTATTTTTGGCACGTTAAACTATTGCTCTCTTATTTATATATATTTTTTGATAATAATTACTTATAGGAAGATTAAAGATATGATTTGAATAAAGTACTTCTCTTGGGAAACGTATATGAATTATATATGAATGGTTCCCTGCCTTGACGCATTTAATGAACTACTTACTGCTTCTTAATCAGAGTTAGTTGCTACTTGAAAATGCGTAGGATTGAGGGTCAGTACACGAAAATGCGTAATTACTTACTGAAGTCCATCCTGCCACTAATCCTCTGGCTTGTGTAAATCGAGTCTCAGTTATGCAGTACCATTTCCCAGGCTCAGTTTATACAGATTGAATTAAATAAATCTGTTATTATTATTATCTATATCGTTGTATTTAAATTACAATTTGCTTCGTCACATAAGCAACTGAACATTTTTGTAAGCATTACATTTCAACAGCGATGAAACTTAACCTGAAGATGGAAGTTAATAGTCTGTCTTGGGAATTTAGAATAAACCTCCTTATAACGAACCTCAACGGACCGATCCAGAAGTCACTAGGAAGGCTCACTATAATCGAATTTTCAGATATTGGCTACAGACGATTTGTTATAATCCTTAAGTGCATTTCTCTGTTGAAAAAATTAATTTCACTAAATTGCACTTAGTAATGGGCTATAAAAATTAAAACAAATATTTTCCCTTAAAAATTAAGCACTGAAATTAATTGTACTTGAATTTATTTCTCTTAAAGTATGAAAATAAGCAGTGATTTTTATTTGAAAAGTTGACACTAAGCTTGAAAAGCGGAAATTTTGGTTCATTATATCCGAATTCTATGCTTTTGACGATCGTTACAGGCAATAGAAAGTGCATCGTTGACATAGGAGTTCAGTTGGGACCATTGAAAAGTTCGTTATAGCCAAGAGATCGTTATATTCCAGGTTCGTTATACTGGGATTCGACTGTACCCATTTCTAACAAAACCCATCTTCAAAGGGACAACAGAGAAAATTGAGAGATGAATTTCTCAATAGCTTAAGTCAGTGATTCCCAAAGTTTTTCGATTTTCACCGCCCTTGCTGATTCCAGATTTTTCCAAGGTGCCCTATATAAAGTTCCAACAAGTACTTTCTGCAAAATAGTCAATAATTTTTTATAGGTTCAGTAAAAATAACGGTTATAATAATATGTTATTATAAAATATAGGTTACGTACCGTAAAACGGAGTTAACCCGTGGAGCAGGGGTGGCCAGGCCCCTCCCCCGCTGGGGAAAAATTTTTTATCCTGTCGGGGAAAATTTTTGTACGGGGTATTCAACTGTAGTTGGTAAATAATAATTTTGCGAAAATTTGAGACCAATTTTCATTACAATCGTCCCCCCGTACAGTAGGTCGTACTCCCCCTGTCGGGCAAGTCGCCCCCCCGTCTGGCAAATTCTAGCGCCATTCCTGCCGTGGAGGTAACTTTGCACCAGTGCAAAATTTGTATGAACAGTGAAATAGAGATCAACTTATTAGGAGTACCGGATTCAGATTTTTTCCCCTATCTTTTTGGGAAAATTGACTAGTGTATTTCAGTCCTTAAACGTATATAACAATAATTCAGGAGATTTCAGAAAGAAAAGACAATGAGCCAATTTTTCAACGAAAATTTTGGTGCTGAAAAATCTGTCTTTACAGAGGAAAGTATGACATTTCTGAAGACAAGTGCATTTAAATGTGAAAGATAACAAAACTAGTTTTCATTTTGTTGCTTTAAATGCCAATTTTATTTGTTAGCTAGTTGTAATTAATTTTTTTCGGACGTGGGGTAACTTCGCACCGAAAAGGAGGGATTCTTTGCACCATGGAAATTTATGATAAACAGCAACCGCAGTTGTTTCTTAATTTATTTTTGAATTAAATAATAATAATAACAATGTTTGATTAGGCTTCAGATATGCCCAGGGTGTATGAAAGGAAGTTAGGGACTTCCTTTAGCATATGGAGTTCTCTCCAGATACCTTATAAGCTTGATTTAACCCCATTTCACAAGTTTAGGGTATTTTTAAAGAGGCAGAAACTTTTTTTGATATCCCAAGTGAACAGTTTGTATAAAAAGAAAGCCAATTCATATTACTAAATATGGAAATTCCCTAGCTTTCTCCAAAGAGAAGGAAAAGAACAGCTGCAACGTGTAGTCCAATTCAGTGACTTCGGTTTTCCTGTCAATAGTATATAGATCTTAAAATGTTAATAAACGTTTATCTTACTAAGAAGGTGCCGTAATAGATAGATATATTAATAATACACTTTGCAATTAATTGGATAAAATAATTTCTAAAATGCCATCCTGATTTGACCGAATGTAATGACGTAAAATTGTTAATTATAACCAGGCATTTATATATGAAATTTATTTTTCTTGTATATTTCTACCCAGGCTATCAATAAATATATCTAGAATAGCATCCAGAAAATTCATTTTTGTAATATACTGGAAAACAATTAACCAGTGCAAAGTATCCCCAGCTATGAGGTAACTTTGCACTAAAATTTAGAAAAATCATAATTAATTATTAAATCACTGAATGATCCAAATTTTGCTGCAAAACTTTTCTCTAACAATCGCTCAAAGAGGAAAAATTAGAAAAGCCTTTCTTTTAGAGAAATGCATGTAATTAATCTCAAAATTCTGTCGGAAGTCATGAAAATGGGTGCAAAGTAACCGCGTTTTACGGTAATAAAGTAATAGATAACGCGCATTTGATGTCACAAATTTTACGGAACGAACTTTATAATAATCAGCGGATCGGAAGAGGCTGTTGATCGCTACACATTTTCTCAAATCGAGGAATTAAAGTGGACACAGCTCTCCTCATTTCCGTTTCCGCATTGGTTTTCGCCATATGCTTTGGTTATATGGCAGAAGCTGCCTAAAGCCAAGTTTTTCGTAGAAATAAGAAGCAGCAAATGGAATTAAAAGAAATTTTCTGAGCTATAGCTATTCCTTGGAGTGAATGTTCACCTTTTACCGACAGCCAAAACTCGATCATTCCACGCTGTTAAATTTTGGTTTCAATGTGTTTGTCACAAGACAAATCAATCCGATTCTCTTCTTCTGCAGCTGTAAATTCAAATGGAGCAGTGCTATTAAATGGATCTCAAATCCATACAAATTTATCGGCATTATCATTTTTAAAGTATATAACAAATCAGGTGATAAACTGCGATAAGCATTCTTCAAAAATGGATTTCATGCTTCGAGAGAAATCAGACTAGTGCAAACCACTTTCTTATTGGTTCTCACTAATTCCGCTTGATGTCGCTATCTTTGACATTGAATTAAAATCATAAATAAAACAATGAAGATTATATAATACCTGGGCGCTAATGATATCCTTCTGGAGTGTGAACTCTGGAAAAGCGAAAGGAGTGAATTGAGATTCAATCTTAAAATCTCTCCGCTAAAAATTTTCCTCAGGACGCCATCCTTCCAGGTTTTTCGGAAAATCACAGACTTCTGACTATGGAACTGAAGGAATGAGTATATTTCTATACTCACTCTATACCTGCCATCAACTTATTTTCACTTTATATATTTTAGGGTTCTATCAATTATTTTGCTTTGGTTACTTTTTTCTCTTTTTTCCTTCCTAAATCTAAATGGGTAGTTTTGTTTCTTGTGCTCTGACATTTGTATGTCCTTAAAAACAGGTCAAATTACCAATTAAATAAATAATATCTGGTGGCGTCCCAGTGAGAAAGGCGAAACTCCCCAGGGCGCCGATGTGCACACTTTGGGAACCATTGGTTTAAGTGATAAGACTGGGTAGTTGTAGCGGAAAATCCGAGGTATGATCGTAGTCGAAGTTTGCCTTCTTTAAGGAATCTAAACTGTCATGGAAACGGTTTTGGCTGATTTGGTAATGAACTTGAACATGATGTAAAGTGGCGATGTTACGAAGGCAAAGCTATTTTTTTTAGAAAATATTTGGTTTGGAACAATTCTCACTGAAGCCTATGATAACTTAAAGAGTTGAGATAACACTTAAAGAAATGATAAAGAGTAAAATAATTTATTAATATCTGTTTAGCCAAATTTCAAGATCCAGTTAAGCCAAATTTCATATTTTTGTCTGGCGAAAGGATTTTGAACAGAAATAAATTTTATAAAGAAAAACCATAATATGGTACTCTGGATTCGAAAAATGATAAAATGACTCATTTAGTTTATATGTCTGTCATTTCTGCTTTTACTAAATAAAAAAAGAAATTGGAGATTTCAGTGAGTTTATGGTTATTTCAAATAATGTGTGTTTGTAATTCCCTAAAACGTAGACGTAAAATGTTAAGAAAAAGAAACCGATATTTCTGGTTGGAGATTTTTCATTAAAAATGAAATTTAAAAGAATTAAAAATCTCAAGCATAGTTTACTACACACGTTTCGTAAAAGTTTAAATTTATACGCATGGCATATTTTCAGTGTTGAAGAAATTTTTTTAATAACGAATAGGATTGACAGTTTTCTTTATATTTCTGGCGTAACATAATGAAATTATCATTATAGATTTTCTGCTACCCATTTCTTTCACATGACATTGTAAAATTTAGAATCCCAAAAATCAAAGGTCTTTTCCTTAAGGTTTTTTACCATCTAGTTCATAAGTGTATACTTTCAGCAATGAAGACATTAATTTTGAGCAGCATCTGTAAGCGTTTCAAACAAGCTGCAGTTACTTCTCCAAAGGAATGGAATATTTCGAGAGAGAATTTTCATGCCTTATAGATTTCTGAAAATATTATCAAGCCAACATCATCATTTACATGTAGTTTTACCACTGAAGTATAAAAAGGGTTTTCTGAACATGATTGTATTCTTTTTTCTCTAGTTTGTGCTTCTTAAATATTATTCCGATGATATTTTTAAAGATTTTTATAACACTCTGCAGACTTAGGAAAATAGAATTTTTCCTTTTTGGAAATTCATATTTATTTATATTAAAAAATTATTTCTAAAATACTGTTCATTTTTATCTTAACAGGATTTATTACGGGAACCGTTTACAAAGTGAAATATAATGTTTCGAATATTGTAGTTACAATTTACATAACTTTTTAGCAACACAAAATTAGTTCATACTTTATTTACAAAACAAATATTAAGACAACTCAGAATTTCAAATAATATTAAAACATTTGCTCCAAATTTCGTGCATTTATATCTATTATAGAGTAATTCTTATTTATAATGTATTCACTTTACATGTAAAATAGATCCGTTAAAAACTTATTTTTTTACATAACACAGTTTGATATGATAAATGACTGAAAGCTAAAATAAACTCTAAGGAAATTAATATTTCAAAGAAAATTTGTGAAACAGCTAGATAGCAAAATGAAGATAGCATTATTAGCACTATTTATTCTTAAATTTTGTATTTATTTTATAACATACAAAATGTTCCAACACACTGTTACACGTTTCTTAAAAATAAGTGTTAATGTTTATAAAAGTTATTTTTAATTTTATATTGTCCTGGTAGTATTGAGACTTAATGCATCTTAAAATAGTCAATTCCGAATTTAATAGTTTATTGAAAATTAGATAATCACTAGACAACAACACAAAAAAATCATGATCGTGTTAGGTACAGAATAAACATTGAAATAAATAAAATCTCAGCTAATGTGCAAAAAACGCCCAAAATTTTTTCTATTTCATATAAGTACAATCATTTTTTGGCCTGATGCCACGCACACATTCCCTCACACAGAGCCACCCAAACACCTGCTGTGCGGTACCTGGCCCACAAACATCGGTCCAATCTATACACGAAATACCTTCCAAAAAATAAGTTCCTCCATAATGACCACTTTTATTGGCCACAACCATCATGCCGGGTCACGTTTGCACACGTGGGAGTTTAAAAACGCTGGACCGAAAAATAATAGCTAAAAAGCTCACCGAAGGAAGTTACCACTAAAAAAATAAAAGGAAAAATTTTCACCCATCTCCAGCAGCTTCTCCAATATGTACCGCTGAAAAACACAATATTGGAGTCACCAATTTATGCCACACTCTCCTTCAAAGCCCCAAACGAAACGTGATGAGCCCCGGGCAAGTCGTGAGTCGAGCTTTTTATTCGAGATTGTTACGTGTGACATACCGAACGGTGTCCCGCCTTTGAGTTGCCTTCGTACTTGGCTGTTATTACTGCTTGCAGTAACTACTTTTTCTTGGGCCCATCTTCGGGCCCGAGGCCGTTTCTCACACACGTTAGGCTCCGAGCCGAAGAATTATTATTTTGGGAAACTATTAAGTGGTGTAAATGTGAGGATTCGGGGGGAGAATTAAAAGCATTTTTTGTTACTGAGACAGAGTTATGGTTTTCTGATCTTTGGATACTCGAGGAATTGTTGGAGTATGGATTGGTTTGTACTTTGCATCTCTTTCATGATAGTAGTTTTAATCTGGTAATGAAATTTTTGTTTAATTTTACTTCCTTGTATACGAAGTGAAAGCATTGCAATCGTCAAAAGATTTTGATGATCTACGTTTTAGAACTCCCTCAATCCGAAAATCCATTTTCGAAGTCTCTATGTCTGTCTATAAACATGATAATTCAAAGGCAGAATGAACTAGACGAATTAAATTCGGTATTCGATCTATACACCAAGCTGTCTATAAAATTTTGAACGAAATCCGTCTACTAGAAGTCTGTCTTATGTGTATGTGGACACGATAACTCGAAAAGGCAATGAGCTAGATGGATGACATTCAGCATATGGTTTTATCATCGTAATTGTGATCTACTAGCCGCTCTCGCCGCCCTCTGGGGGAGGGGTTCGCGGCCAGTACCCACTTTGCTCAGCACTACCCCTGCCACCTCGCTGCTTCGAGGCTCTCAGCCACTGCTTTTTCAGCTCAGCATGAAGATCAGTAGAACAGACCATAAAACCTTAGTAGATTTCCTATTCTTTGTAGATAACATATTCCTTGTAAAATTGTAAAATCTTTCAATAAACCACATCCAGTTGTAATGTTTTGTTTAAATTTTTCACGAATTTCGGCATGAAAGTCTTCATATCCATAAATACAGAATGGAATCGCCCTAACTAAACAGCTTCCATCACCTACAATAGGTATTTTACAATATTTTTGGCACGCCATTGTGGTGGAACTGTTGGGATCTATATATTTAAAATAATATGATAAAACCCTCAGAGATTCCCCAGTTCCAATCACCAGTTTCAATCGATTTCGACAATTTGTATTTTATATGAAAGCTTATGACGTTTGTAAATGTCATAAAGGATCGCCTGTCCCCCATGATGACACATCTAGACGTCATAACCTTTCATATGAAACAAACATTGTCAAAATCGGTCTGGTGGCTGAGACTGGCGGACTCGGTGAAGAATTTTTTTATGGGCAAAAACCTTTGGACAGTTCGCCAGCAACAACCACCCGACATATTTCGACACTTTTTATTTCGTATGAAAGCTTATGACGTCTAGATATGTCATCAAAGGTCGTCTGCGCCCCACAAACCCCCATTTATTTTCGAACAAAATCGAAAAAACATATGGAGAATGTATGGTGGAGAAGTGTTTTTTTCTATTTCGTTAAAAAAGGGGGGGGGGCAGGCGACCCGTGATGACATATATAGACGTCATAACCTGTCAATTAAAAAAAAAATGTTGAAATCAGTCGGGTGGTTGTTGCTGTCGAACTATCCAAAGGCTTTTCCCCATCAGTGGGAAAGAGTTTTTTCGATTTCGTTCGAAAATGGGGGTGGTGAGGGGCAAGCGACCCTTGACGACATATCTAGACGTCATAATCTTTCAAATGAAAAAAAAAAATGTCAAAATCGGTCGAACGCTTGAGGCTGGCGGACTCGGTGAAGGTTTTTTTTTTTTCATCAAATTATTTTAAATATATAGATATGAAATTTTGAAACAACCGGTTAACAGCCTGTCAGTCGAATAGATCTAGTTTCAGTTTCCTTCATATTTCTCTGCTGTTACTGTAGTAACTACTTTTTTTGGGGGCCCATCTTCGGACCCGAGGCTGTTTCTCACACACATTAGGTTACGACCTGAAGAATTTTTTCTTTGAGTAACTCTTAAGTTATGTAAATGTGAGGATTCGGGGGAGGAATTAAATGCATTTTTCCTATCGGTGACAGATAATTAAGATTTTTGTGATCTTTTGACATTCTTGGATTTGTTTGTAGTTTGTAACTCTTTCGTGACAGTAGTTTTAGTCTTATAATGGAGTTTTGCTTAATTTTATCAAAATGCGGCATTTTCAAAATTGAAGCTCCGATTTGAAGTTGCCGTGATCCGTTGCAAGTAGCCACTCGAAGATTCAGCACTCTGAGACCATGATCTTTAGCATTAATAATTGCATAAGTCTAATCTCCTTTCATCTAATCTTTACAATCAATATTCGTATTTTCCTTATGATTTTTCATACAGTTTAGTTATATTAATGTCCCCTTTTGGGGCAACACGAGGTTTACTTCCTTTTCCCACGAACGATCATCATAGAAGAAGGATAACTCCTTGATTGGTTTGTCGAACCTTTCTACGTCCTTTACGTAAGAGTATGGCATATGTTTTGTTTGTCTTAATGGAAACACCCCATACAGTGCACCACTCTCCGATCTTGTTGAGGCAGTGCTGCAGCTTTCTAACAATTTAATATCTTTATGAGTACAGTAAACTTAACCCTTTGCGGACAGGTACGGCGCATAGAGTGCGCCAATGGATATTCACCATAAACTGAATGAAAGAGGCGAAGAGCTCGCCACCCGTCTAACCCCGTTAACATTCCTCCTACTTGTTCCGATAGTTTCCACTACAATGAATCAGTCAGTTCGGTCTAAGTGGACTTGAAAATGCGTGAAACGCTCTCCATAACACAACCCGGTTATCACGAAACGGCGGGAAATTATCCCTACAGAGCAATATTCGGCTATTTTGGGAGAATTAAGCCAGAAAATAGCAGCTGAGGACTGAGCAAGCTAGCAGCGATGGAGAAGTGACTGAGTCCAGAGACCTAAAAACTGATTCTCAGACTGACTTGGAGAACAATCCAGTACACGAAGAATATAGAGACTCAAACTCGAACACAAATGTTTGTATCATCCAACCATTTAACCTCTAATCTTATTATACCATAAAAATAAAGTTATGTGTAATTATGTTAATTAGTTATTTGTAATTATGTTAATTAGTTATGTGTAATTATGTTAATTAGGTATGTAAAATTATGTTAATTAGTTATGTGTAAGAAACGAGATGACACATAAAGTGCGCCACCTGATCTCAATGTTCTAAAAAGTTACCTGTCCGCAAAGGGTTAAACGTTTTTATATAATTTGCAATATCAGCACTATAAACATAATAGAATCTATTCGTGTGATCTCACAGTCACGCAACAAGCGCAACTGCACTTCTGAATGCACGTTGTCTTGCGCTGTACTGTGATGTCAATTTTTTTTCCCTCTTACAAGATGCTCGATATATTTCGAAATTAAATTTCGCCGCTCATTTTATCTGTATTACGCGAGCATGCAATCGCTTCACATCTTAAAGAAAATCCAAACAAAACTAGTAAAACTGTATGAGACTTATTTGCGTAACTGTCAAAGTAATCAATTAATAAACAATTTTTTTGCATCCAGTTAACTTTCTTTTCATATTCTTTTTCCTTCTATTCTTTCAACATTTACCGACAAAGTTAGAGAGAAAAAGAGTTGCTGTTTAAAAAGGGTTGAATGAAATCTGACAGTCCTTTCGAATCCTTTAAAATATCGTTTTCTGTTGTGTTGCATTTTATGTATAAAACATTCATTAAAAAACATTTTGTATTGTGCAATTACTAATAAAATAGCCCAAATCCTCCAGTAACGCTCTGACGTCACCAAAAGTAAAACTCGCGCCAAAGCACTGCGAGGCACAGCATTACTTCATGGTTAGAGAACCTAAATTTCAGTAATTTTAAATTTAAAAGAGTAATTGTCGTTCTAATTTCAAATTTAATAGCTCTAAAATAGTGAAATAAAATTTCCTATCGATTGATATAAAATTTATCTCTCTATGATCAATAGTTCCCGAGAAATTTTAAATTATATTAATCCTATATTTCAAATTAATTTCCGTCTTTTAATAGAAAGTAGTAAATTACGTCAGTGGTATATCATGCGCGTGATATAGTTTGGACGCCAAATTGTATCTGAATGCAATCGTGGCGATGTTGTTTTCTTGCCAAGAATTAAATTAGCCACCAGCGACATGAATCTACCATTCGTTCTCAACCGCCGCCAGTTCCCGTTAATTCCAGCTTACACGATGACTATCAACAAATCGCAGGGGAAAACTTTCGATCATGTTCGAATTTACCTCGATGAGCCTGTCTTTTCACATAGAGAGCTCTATGTTGCACTTTCAAGGTCTATGATTTCCAATCACGTTAAAATTTACACAAAGACATCTGAAGTACAAGGGAAATTATTAAACAACGAAAAATACTTCACACGGACTGTTGTTTACCAAGAGGTTTTTTGAATAAAGAAATATTTAAATAATATGTAAATAAAAAAAATATTTCCTGTCATAAAACATAAGTTTATTTTATTTGTTTTCAATCAATGTTAAACATTTCTCTCGCATATATATCTATTTAAACACGTCAAATTTGAAGGGAAATCTCTCGAATGAAGAGGCAATTTGCCCCCCTCATACCATGACGGGTGATTTTCTAGTTGTGACAGAAAAACAGTGTATTGTTTCTGTTCCTTCACCACCAAACAATTAAGGAGGTGATATGCCTTTTGGTCTTCTAAGAGAATAACTAACTGGAAGACAGAGAAGCAGAGAAAAGATCATGAGGATTTTTAGGTCTCTTCCATTTCATCGAATTGTCAAAAGTTGTGGCTAGACGGTAGCGTAACAAGGGCAAATGGCACCAGGACCAAAGATTTTATTCGCCCGCCTCCTCCAGTGTGGTAACTATAGGGTATCATGACTGTCAAAATGCCAGATTTTCGATGTGCGAGGTGTTACAATTACATGGGTAAATAGCCACAGCTATTCATTGGCGTCTTTGACAATATGAGGCCACAGGCGCAAAATTGTTTTATGCCCCTTCCAAAACCCAGTGTCGTAAATTCGCTGTTGGCTTAGCGCTGCAATGTGCATCGAATAGATTTTTGGACCTCCTAGTACGAGGCTAGAGCCTGTGTAAAAAACCGCTAATGATGCTACTATCCTACTCTCCAGGACTGAAAAATGTTCCTCACCCTAAGCATTTTCCGCGATCCTCATACTGTCTAGTTACGCCACTAGTCTCGTCATATTTAGTTCTGAAAGTAGAAATATTTACAGGGGAAGAAGAACCTGAAGAGCGAAATATCTATTGTATCGTTTAACGGTGTCCCCCAAATGTGGGTCCAGGGCATCTATACACACTTTGCCTTTCTCTGCGCCACTGACAGAAAAAGAGTGTTAAAGTTCAAAAAGCCCATCACTCAACCCCTTAAGAGTGGCTTCCCAACTGGAACCAAAAACCAGCAGTCTGCAGTGAAAACGACTCTGTGCGTTCCTCGTGAGCACAGTCATTTCAGGAACAAATCGTCCAAGCAGCAACAATGGCAAATTACCCTGCCCATGCGCAACGAAAACGAGAACTATGTAATCGAATCTACCCTTTCACACCCACTTCTTCTATCAACCCGTCATTTCCTTCACAACGAAATTTCTTTGATTCTTCCGGTCCCCTCAAGAATAGGAAAGACACACACCACACATAGAAATCCGCCGACTAAATGTCCTGAGGTAATGACTGTTCTTACCACCCGATTCGTAAGTTTTATTATTTTTATTGCTCCACCACCAAACAATTAAGGAGGGATCTGCCTTTTGGTCTGTTAAGAGAATAATAAACTTGAGGAGAGAGAGAGAGAGAAAAGGCCATGCGGGTTTTTGGTCTTTTGAGGGGGGAAGGAGGGGTTGACTCATAAAATGACCGGTCTAATAATCTACCTGAAGGAAATACGTTTTTCCGTCCAAAGGGGGAGGGAGGCAACAGGTTCGTCATCTCGCCCTTGAAGAAGCGCTGGAGGAATTGACCCCCAGAGGTCAGGTGGGGTCTATGGGAAACTGGGGCCAAGGGATCACGTGACTGAGGCGGCAGAGGTTAGTAGTTGTTAAGTGTCGGTGTGTGCAGGTTGGTGAGACTGGTGGGCGAGGCTTGGCGGCTTATCGCAGAATTTCGTTTTTTACCACAAAAGAGACTTGTTCAAGTTCTGCTTTCCACCCCTTTTTCTTCAGACTCACTTTTCATCTGAAAATATTTTATTTCCCCTTAAATGCTATCGTTTTCCAGACCCAAAACAAAAAATCAGTGGAATTTATTGCTTATTGCGTCCTAAAATTTCTCATAAAGTTAAATTTTAAAAACTTATTTTATATAAATGAGATAGATGCTCTACTTAATATAAAATGATCATTCTGTACGTTTATGTAGGACTCAGACAGTGGCGAACGACTGAGTGAAAGGGGGTGTGGATGTCCCGGGGACCACGCAGAAAAGACATCAGTGCATTTATGTCACTTTTTGAGGAAATATATGTTGGGGGATGAAAAATTGATACCATGTTTCGAGCTCTAGTTACCACTTATGACTTTGGGGTCGAAAGCATTCCTATTATGTCCTGGACTCCACTCACTTTGGATACGCCACTGGACGCAGACTGTTTTCAGAACCGAATAGATATTTCTTTTTGCAACAATCAACGTTTCTAGTTCCTTTTTGTAAGAGTTTTATTTTCCAATATTTTGAGCTATATTTATTTATTTATTTATTTATTATTGAAAACTTTAACTTTTTAATGATATTTTAACCCTTCAAAGGGACATTTTTTTCCAATAGTAATTTAATAAAATAACTTTGGGAGCGAAATTAATTTAGGAAAGCAAATTCATTTAGCTTATTGGATGATGTTATTTTTTCGATGCGTTTTATTAATTAAGAATTAATTACCAAGTCAAGACACTTCGTTATGGTCTGAGGTTTTATGGTTTGAGATCAGAAATTGGAACATCGGTTATTGTTTCATTGAAAAATTAGGAGAGAACCTAAATCAACCATGAAAAAAGCATTTAGAAACTGATGAATATATACAAAATAATAATGTCCATTGCTAACTGGCGTGTTTTTCTGTATTAAACAGACGTTGTCGCTCACTTTTCTTTGCTAAATAATAGGCCTGCCCTAAAGTATATTTGAATTCATATTGTTCTGTGTATAAATTCCTATAACTTGGAAGTACCCGAATATCATACCTTTTGGACCATAAAAAGAGTAGTCCATTGAAACCATTTCATTTTTTAAGATGTAGCTTCTCTATGCGCCATCTGAGACACGTGGTTTAATGGGGTCCACAAGATACATCAAATGCGTCGCGCCAATTTGGTTTTGGAATTCATTGCTCTTACAGCAGGACGAAAAAGGGCATGAAGTCGAACTGAGCGTAAGACAACGCGCAGTTAGATGTTGAATTGTATCCACAATTACGATTGTCGCGTGTATTCACTCCATGTTTATTCATATGTGTATTATTCATGTGTTTTATTCATTAGTGTAATATGATTCCTTCATATCAATCTATAATAATGCAGCCAGCAAAATTATATTTTGTAATTAAGAAGCAATTTATGATATTCGACGTTATTAGAATTTAGTTAATTATTAAAAATACAGAACTAAGTTAAACTGACTATAAATTAATCACTTAAAATTCACAATTTCGATAAGTTGGTGTCTTCATCTCCAATAAATGACAAAATATTGAGCAATTTTTACCTAATGATCATCAGTTTTTAACAGAAGTAATAAAACGATATCGTTATTATTTATTCAAAGAAATCTTTTGTGAGAATATAACTAATATTACAGCTATGAATAAGGTGTATAGTGTTTTCAGTGTATAATGTTTTGATATAGCATAATCAGTATATGTCAAAACACAATGTTTGTTTTAAATTTAAATTAAAAATTACATTTTCAATGACTATCAATAAGTCTCAGGGGAAAGCGCTTCGAAGAGCTGGATTATATTCCGAAATATTGCATTTAGTCACGGACAACTCTACGTAGCCTTTTTAAGAGTCACTAAAGATATCAATATTTTATTTTATTTATAACAAACAAAAAAATTCACGATGAATCAATTCTAATAACAAATATCGCTTAAAAAGGGGGTATTGTCTATCCCTACTAATAATAAAGGAGAATGTGTGTGTCTGTGTGTTGGTGCACTACAGGGCAGACCGCTAAACCTAGAGCTACGAAATTTGGTACAAACATACTTTGGAGGGTGGGAATGAGCACCTCCGAGCCCTTTTTTTGAAATTTTAACTAGAATTTTAATTAGTTAAAAATTAAGCGACAAGCGATTTTGGAATTTTTCCTTAATAACTTGCAAAAAATATTGCAGCACAAAAATCATTTTAACTCCATCTGAAAGTGCAAAAATTTACCTTTTTAATGATATTAATTAAGTTGCTATACGATATTTTGTCTAATTTTAATGAGTTTTAAAAATATTTTTAAGCATAATTTACAACAATATTTTTCATTGTTTAAAGAAATATTTATTTGCGCGTTTCTCTTCCATTGTTGAAAGCTAAGGTAGCATTACCAGTATGTTTTAATTCCTTTAACATGCTGCTGGACGTAAAATGTGCCTCACCACTTTAATATCGAAATCAAAGTTGCCGCCTACAGGGTGCAATTAGATTTAACATGAGACGGACAGCTACTTGACTCCATTACGGATATTCATCTAGACAATGAGCAGAATAGGCTCAAGTCAAAAAAAAAAAAGAGCACGAGTTAAATGTGTATCACAATTTAAAATTTAAAATGGCTTTTGTTAAGAGAATCATGGATATCAAACTATGCATAAGAGATTCAACTGATATTAT
Source organism: Araneus ventricosus (assembly GCA_013235015.1). Classification (NCBI taxonomy): domain Eukaryota; kingdom Metazoa; phylum Arthropoda; class Arachnida; order Araneae; family Araneidae; genus Araneus; species Araneus ventricosus. Next base: position 192,557 of record BGPR01000308.1, on the reverse strand, counting down.
ATTCTCGGCGAACTAGCTGGTCGCCGAAAGTCGGCAAGTTCTAAATATGTTCACATCATTATTGCCTTCACTATTTTGTGCATACGTCACCGAGTATTTGATTTCAACAACCCAACAAAATAAACTTTAAATAGTTTTTTAAGGAGGGAATTGAATGTGGGCTAGTTTTGCCCGAGTTTATTGGTTAAGCCTTTAAACGCAAGCAATGTGTTAACTGAATAGGCACAGTTAATAGACGCGGATTTAATAATTTGAGCGGAGCTTAAAACACAAGCTGAGTTACAAGAATGACATTTACTTTGAGAAATATAACTATGAATTCAAAGTACAAAACAACAAAAAAAATCCGGCCTGATACAAGGTTTTTAAGAAGCATCTTACGACAGCTGTTCAGGTAATTTTTAAATCTATTAGTTTTCAGGTAATTTTTAAATCTATAAGTTTAAAACAACAGCCTCAAGACTTGAGTGTGCCTTATGGGTCTCCAAACCCACTTTCGGCACTCCACTTTTCTGATTGAAAGTTCGCCAACACCATCATTTTTCTGGCAGCAGATTCCAGCAACCCGCAAGGTGGGCGTGCGTGGCATCCCGGCCGCTGGACTCTGACAGGTGTACCGCGGGGTTAACTATGGAGTGTGCCCATGTTCCTTGGCCATGTTTCTAAATTCTTCCATGCACCCCCCCCCCCCCCCTCCTCCTTTCTTAAATGGTGGAAAGAAGAGTTTTTTTCTTTCATTTTTATTATTATTGTAGTCCTCTTCTAATAGGACATTACAATAATCCTCCTGTTGTGCTGGTTGCAGCCATTGAATGGAGACGGTGTCGGCTTTTAATGTGTGGCTTATGCTCGAGCATTTTGTTTTTTCCATTCACTTTTATTCTAGGTGATATTTTTCCTCTCATTTTTTTACTTTTTACGACCTGGACTTTGTCGAGGGTGGGCAGGGTAGGAATTTATGAGTTGATCTTTAAGGGTTTTTTTTTCCTTCCCCGGTTGGTCTACCGTGGGAAAGCGGTCGATTAAGAGGACTTTCTGGTTGTCTTGTGGTTTATGAGAAATGAGTTGATGGCCGTTTCCTCATCGGAGGCCTTTCATCACTTCTTTCTGGTAGGGGGCTATTAAGTTCTGTGAAAAGATGAATGAAAAGCTACTAGGAATTCGAGAATTGAACACTCAATTAAGAAACACATCAGAAAAGAAATACGTTCTCAACGAATGCTATAATTAGAGCCAAGATTAAGCTCTGTAGGGGCCTGTAGCAATTCAAGTTTCCCCTCTCCCCTGTTGTCCCTTCCATATCAGATATTTTTGACTGATTTTGACTTGATACCTATGTAAGCAACTTATAAGTGACGAAAATTGCGAGAAACCGAAGCAACAAAATTTTTAATTTTCTGTCGTCTTCGAGATGGTTGATATCAGTATCTCGCGTATAAAAAAATTTTAAATTTAAATTTAAAAATAATTTTAAGCAAAATGGTACAAAAAATTACAAAAAAGGTTTTTTTAACGCATTCTGTATACTCAAAATTTACCACGACCAACCAAAATAAATTGAACCGCACTGATCTGAAAAAGAATGTGTAAACTTTGAAAAAATCCTAAAAATAATTTAATTTTAATTTTTTGAAATTTAAACGACGAGAATTTTAATTTCACCATGCTCGAGGGCATGGCCCTTGTAAATTAAATGAAAACACAAAATTAGATTACCCTGAAAATACCACAAAAGAATCTCGAGGCCTCGCCCCCCCTCCCGCCTATTTGATAATCAAGCCTTGGCTATAAGTAGGGAACTGCAAATCAGTTTTTTCGAGAAAAAAGTAAATAAATGTTATTTCCAATGATTTTCTGTTAATATGAGGACCTGAATGAAATTGTAATTAGCATCAAGGGATAGTCTACAACAATTACCCAGCAGTAATATGTTATGAGCCTAGTCTATTGGCACCTTTTTATGCATAAAACCATAATTTGCCAATTTTTTAATTACCTGGTATTCACTTCACGATATGATGGTTACTACCGCGAATAATACCAGATTCGTAGCTCCAATTGGCTCAATGGCCAAGGTCAAATAAAACAAGAGACATAATGTTTTCTGCACCCCTTCGTGATATTTCACTTTAAAAATGGAAATAAGTGCACTAATATTTTGTTTTTCGTGTTACCCATTGTTCGAAAGATTCTACAAACTTTCGATTGAGTCTATCCTCCTGCGTGATGGAATGGATTGGGAAAACTATGTGTTGGGAAATTGTGCATTTTAAGCTAAGAAGCTTGCATCTTTTCTAAATTGTCTCTCGTACCTTTATTCTAAGATTTGAAGCATGCTTTCTTTAAATTAATCACTTCACTTGACATCCATTTTTAACAGCTATTTAATCGGAATCGTATGACGTTGTCTATCCGATTCTCGCTGCTAATATGTAGATGATTATTAGAGTATATATACTTGTCTCTACTATGTCATTAGAAGAGAGGAAAGAGGAGGAGAAGAGACCTACGGTTCTCTAAGCATTTTCTCCTCGGAAGAGACTTCAGCTGTAAGCTGTTGCTTTACTATAAGATGTGATATGTAAATATGTTCTTAAATGTGGTCGTCTAATAAATGTCTATTTTAAATCATACGATTCGTCATTTCTTAAAATGCTCCATCTCATAGAAATTCCACTGCATGCAATAAGCCAGGACGCTTTTAGCTTATCCAGCAGCTCTTCATAATTAGTATTACTCAAGCTGCCTATCTCTACTTTACGAGACTAACAAGTGATATTGGCAAACTCGCTTCCTGTGCCTAACACTATGCCATGGGGATTCCATACCACTTTGGTAACCCATCGTCGTTATGCCACTGTTTAGGCTAATAAAATAATTTGCGACTTAGTTTTGAACTGAAAAGTCATGATCCAAAATGCGGATAAGCTTTGGGAAATATAAATAAGCAAATTTTTAAAAGGAATGAGTAATTTATTCATGATAAGGAAATTTAATATAATGCAATTACTTTTCAATATACAATGAAATTCTCTAAATAAAGCTTTGTTTGTTATTTTTGAGTAATAATATTGAACTGCAACAGACCAAATTTTATCAAAGTAATTTAAAAATTTGACCACATTTTGGTTAGTTAAGAAGGTTTGAAACAGTGTACCGACTTTGTAAAATTTATTTTAAATTGTTATATGTCATTTTATTTATTAATTTACTATTAACCGGTGGAGTTTGAAATAAAAAAAAGCAACATTTCTCATTTGTTAACAATAGGGTTTAATAAACTCTCTGTTTTATCAGAACGTCATTTTGTTTAAAACAAATTATGTTTATTATTTATTAAAGCTTAAGTATCATTAAATATTTTATTTACTGAAAATGATTAATACTGAACTTGAATTTTCTTTTAAGATATCTTTCTAAATTTTTATACAGTTTCACTAACAATAAAAGTCATTAACATAGTTGCGCAATTTCGTTGGCAAAGCAGTCTGAATTGGTTAAATAATGTTTATTTACTACTTAATATTTTTCTTGGTATTACTAATGCTTTCACGTTTTCACTTTTTTTAATATCATTATCTAACAAGTTGACAAGATTTTTTTTGTCAAGCATATGGAGTAATTAAGTACATACGTTTTTCTAAAAACAAAAACCTTATTGAGACATTTAAAGCAATCAAATGGCTCAAAATATTCTTTATATACTTCTTTTTTTTTGCTGTTATATTTACTGAACTTTCGCTTCTCTCATTCTGAATTAATTTGTTATTTAAAAAAATTCTTATGAGTTTTTATGATTTTAACAATGGGTGTTCATTCTCTTTTCATAAATTGATGGACCAACTCAACACATTTTTACTAGGAATGAAATGCAATGGCCTCTTGTCAGGAATTAAACCACTCGAGAACCAACCGAATGAGCCCGTAAAATAAATAAATAAATTTTACTGATAAATAAGAAAATAGTTAACAGTCGTGTAAATTAAGTAAGAAACAAGCGAAGTTTATTTTCCTCTACATATGTAAAGAGATATCTTACTAAAAGTCAAGCATACTTCTCACGCTTTCAGTGCAATAAATCCAGGTTTTATGATAAATTGAGCGCATCAGTACTTTTTCTATATCTAACAGTTTGACCTGCTTGATAGGTAAGGAACAAGATCCCACACAAATTGCAGTGACTTAATACTGAAACTGAACGGTTCCTTACACTAACGATTGGGAACTCGAAGGCAAACTGTTGATTTAGCATCATTTGCGCAAGACGAGTTTATCAGATATGTCACGACGAAGTATGATTTGCTGTCCTCCAATAGAGGGTTACTAATCCTCCGTCAACCCCGCGGGCAATGGACGTGGAAATGAACGAGCGTTAAATCTACTTGTCAAAGGGAACACACCGCTTTTTTTACCTGCAGCTACTTCCAATTCCTTGTTCGAAGACAGAAGGCAACAGCTGTTTTGACAACTAGTCGGTCCATCCTTTACCACGACGCTAAACATCTTCCCTAGCGGCCCATACATCACTTTCGTGGAAGAGCAGATTCTTTACGAGCCGAGGGGACACTTGACAGGGCTTAATCTCTCCGGCAGTGCATGGCTGCAGCAAGATCATAAGTTTTCTTCAACGTCACATGCGAGAGCAAGAAAAACGAATGCTTCCAGAGATTAAATTATACGCAGCGAGACTTTAAATCAACGGAATTTATTTTGCTCTTTTTGCGCCGGAGATGCATGGCTGTAGCTTCTGTGGAAGGAAGGTTGTCTTTTTGTCCTGTCGTATTCGCTCTCCTTTTGGGGTCGGGTGAGTTACGCGCTGTACAGAAGAGATTGCCTTGGGAAAAGGATCGTGTTTCATCAAGGGCTACTGGTCGACCCCTGTTAGGAGACATCAGTTTTGATGTATTTATGATATTCATTGTGTGGTTCAAAAAGGGTGCAGTTTCTTTATCGGATATCTGACCACGATTTTATTCTTTTGCGAATTCATCTCAAGTGTGCCAACATTGTCTTTCTCTTTTTTTTTTTGTCCTTAAGTTCTTGATGTCGTTGTCAAGCATAGACATAACAGATTTAAGCAAGATTTTACTTGCAATATTAACAGAAAATATGTATATACAAAACTAAGTTAAATATATATGTGTACGTAACGCATCAGAATCACTCTACAGTTTTCGCTGATTTATGTAATGTGTGTCATTATCATTGACAGGCACAGCTCATGACAAAGTAAAACAGTAGCGGTGTAGCAAGAGTAAGTGGGGCCCAGGCTATAATATGAGTTGCTAGCAGTAATTTAGCAACCGTAAATGGCGCCTGAGACATACTTTTATTTTTTTTACCCCCTCAGCATATTTAACTTAAAAAGCGACATAGAAGCGGTAACTTACAATCTCCATGGCGTCCCTCCCCCTACTGGTGCCTGGAGCATCGGTATATCTCTGTCGTTACGCCACTGTAAATGTATGTGTTGTCTCTTTCATTTTTGAAAATATTTGAAGTGCAATTAATATTAGGTATTATACAGAAGAATGTATAATTTAAAGAGCAATTTGACTTCTGAAGTGAATTTCTGCTGTTTATTCACAATTCTTTAGTTTTGACTGAAATTCGTTTCCAGTTCCTGCGATCTGCCAAGATGACAATCATTTGAATAGTGGAGTAACTAACTTTGACATTCTCAAGGGAGTGATTATGAAGATGGAAAGTGGATTCACAGATTTCGTTCTCTAGGTACATGGTGTACAGCAAAATATTAGTTGTTTACATCAAAATCAAATTTTTTCTCAGTTTTTCGAAACCTCTGCTATATTCTATTCAATACTTCTTCATTTAGTTCTATTTTGCTCAAAGTTTTGAAAACAAATCGGATTGTTGCGGGCAGTTGTCCGGAACGTACTGAAAACGTCGAGTTTAAAATTTCAGAATTAATGTCATCATAAATAAGCAAAATCTTAAGATTATAAAAAATCAGAGAATTAGAGCACCAAGTAAGTGCACTTTTTACTATCAAATTCTAAAGTATGAATACGTATTAAATCTGTGATGTGAATTTCATTAACTTCCTTCGTAATTTGCTCCAATTTTATTATGAACTGGAAATACCCTGAATGTAAATTATTCTGTGTTAGTTGATTTAGTCACTAATGGATGAATCTCTTTACAAAGGTGTAATATTATCAACTATTGGTTTGGCGGCACCAATCTCAGTGACACTGGCGTCACGACGGTAAATGATGCCTCGGGACATACTATTTATTCACCACGCCTATCTCATTCGTTGATTTGTGGCTTTAAAAAGGTAAACGTATTATCTCCATGGGGAGCCCCAAGATTGGCGCTGGAGCATCTATACCCCCTTGCTCAAGCCTCGCTGCGCCACTGCTCTGTGACGCCAGTGGAAACACCCGCGTGTTAAGAGTGATTTGATTGCATATAGCTATCAAAACTTTTATACTTGCTTTTCTCGCTAATTGACGAAATTTTAATCTAAAACTGCCTCTCTATTGGCACCAGTCTTGCTTGCACTTCATCATGAAGGAGAAGGTAATTTCCATTGTCTACTTAGTTCTTCTCAGAAACTCCTATATTCGTTTTTGTCACTACGTCATGAATATCTCCATCAAAAACGGACCCCTCTAATGGGAAAACCTTAGTAACTCATTGATAAGACACCAGCATCTTCAAGGTCCTTTCTTTTGTCCGTTTGATGTCCCATTTAAAACTGCCGTATTTGTTTTGTCACTATGTGATGGATATCTCTATCAAAAACACCCCTCTATCGACACCAACCATAATGATATCTCTAAGAAGAGACCAACTTCTGCAAGGTTTCTTCCATGGTCCGCTTAATACCAGCCCAACACTTCTTCGAACCGTTCCAATTATTTTCCGTCTCTCTATAACCCATCGCTTTCTTCAGACCATTAATAGAGCGTGTGAAATTGGGACACACCAATGCCCACGCGAGCAGCCGAGTCCTCGAGCAATCCATCCATCGCGACTCCCACTCCATGACAGTATGCCACCAACAGACAACAAAGGAAAAATCCACTTTGCAAACATCTCATCCCCATCGAAAACCTGAAAGATGAGCTCCTGTTAAAGACAAAGACGGCGGCGGGCAGGAGCAGGCCTGCCGTAATAAGTCATACAATAAAAACGAAGCAAAACAAAAGCCTTCCCTTACCACTTAAGCTCCAACAACTGTAGGTATTAGCAGGTGTGGGTTTTTAGGGTTAGGCACGTGCAATTCATGCAAAGTATTCACTCTCCTGTAATGGAGTCACCAGAGAGGTCTTTGGACGGTCAGTTACCGTCATCCCAGGGTCAAGGGTAGGAACCCATACAGGCGTGAGAAAAAGCCAAGTGTTGGGCACACGTCATCGTTTATGAAGTGAGGGGGGGGGGAGAGAAAAAAAGAGATGGAAGAAAAGTAGAATTTTCTTTTTTCTTTCTTTTTTGTCTCGCCCCATAACAGCCCGCGGATGGAATTTGAGCGGGGACTTTTTGAGCTTTATGGAACTATTGGCAAGTCCAGTTGCTTCGAACTGTTTGGAGTTGTTACGGAAGAAAAACATTTTTTGCCTGCGGTGAGCCCGTGGAGTTAAGTGGGCCTTAATGGCAATAGCAGCGGGGAATGTGGAGATCAGCTAGAACCCAGTGATCTGCCTGGTTTTGGTAAAAAGAAAAGTGCCCGACTGTAGGTCGTTGGAAGTGCGTATGGGTTTTAGCGTGATGTTGTGTAAACATTTTTGGGCGATTTGAGTTTATTATTATTTTTCCAAAAATCATTTGACTTCAGCTTACAATATATATTCAACGATGGTTTCATTCCCACGAGTTATTTCAAGAATGTTGGGTATTCGCTCTTATACACAGGTCTTAATATAAGTGCCAATATGTCACTCAAACACATGACTTAAAATATATATCGTAAGGGTTCGGCTGCTTTTAAATGCATTTGCAATAATAATAATCACAGAAATCTTATAAGCATAGTAAAAAAAGTAGAAAAAGAAAATAATAATAATAATTGTATCGATGGCTGCTTTGATTACGTCACAAAACTATCACTCGAGTTCAATTCTTTATGAGGCTAATTGGGGTCAATTTGCGAAACGTCCCATTTATGTGATTAATCAAATCATAATTATTACCTGATATCTGACTGGCCGTTACCTTATGTTGCGAAGTGATACCACATCTTTTTCCTACCTGCAAAATTCGCAACTGATTGCAAAACTGAAGCTAAGTGGCTCACTGGAGTTGACCTCATTTTGATTTGTAGTAAAATTATGTTGTAATAATAAAAGCAGAAATATTTTCGTCGAAACTTAAGCATTGATTTAAAAAATTATTTCTAGCAAAATTATTTGTTGTAATAAAAGCAGACTTATTTTCGTCAAAACTTAACCATTGGTGGATAGTAAAATTTCTGGAATTCAAGGACCTGTGGTTGTTTAAGATTCTCCTTAAAATATGAAGAATGTTGAGGCAGCTAAAATTTTGGTAGCCCATACTGATTTTAGATTTTCAATTTTTTCTTCCGCAAAAATAATTTAATAATGAGGTATAGTTAATTATTTTTTATTTGTTAATTGTTCAAATTACTATACGAAATTCTTTTTATTTACCATAAACTGATTCTACTTTTTATTATGTCACTTATATATGATGTGGGATAGCAAACGTTTTTATGATCCAAAACAAATATCGAGTGAAAATATCTGAAAAGAACCGATTTGGAGTAAATATGTGATATATGATCATTTAAGTTATGTCTAAGATGTTGTTTGTTAAAAAAGCAAGTTTTGTTTGTACGGTTTGCATTTACTGATACATCATTACTTTTTAGTCGATAGTTATATTAATATTTGTTGCAACTTCTTTAAAATAATGGATAGTAAAATCCTTCGTGTTCTAATTCGAAACTGTGTTTACAGAATTTTTGACTCCGAGTGCATTTTATGTAGAACCGAAAAGCACTGCAGTTAGCATTTTTTTTTCATTTAAATATATATTATTAATTAAATGAAATAAAAACTTTATTTCTGTTTAAGCATTTACAGAAAAATAAATAATTAGAGACCATCATAAGCCGCAATAACGTTTCCTAACAGTACGAAAACCCCTGAAAAAAATACTCTGCTTTTGTATATTCTGAGGTTCAAAACCTTTGTTGCATGTCTCATTTAATCTTTGGTTAAAAAAAAGGTTTTATACTTGGTGGAGCCAGTTCCCGTGACGTCATAATCACATGTCCAACGTAACTGAGCATGTCATTTAGCATCTAACTGCACGTTGTCTTACGCAGTGCTGCGGCGACATATCCTGTTTCCTCCAGCAAGTTCCGCAATGCATTCCAAAATCAAACAGACGCGTATCACAAGAAGCATGAATTGAACTTTTATAAGACTTCCTAAAGAACTTTTTAAAGTTTTCTAAAGGGTATGATATGAAATTCGTAAAAAGAAATGGAACTGTTAATCGATAACTCATACAGGGTGACAATTATTGAGGTATATGAAAAAAAAAAACCTTGATAACGTTTGAACCATTGGCGAGATTCAGTTAAAAGTGATGGTTGAATGCAGGGCATGTTGGGATTTTTTTTTGTTGTTGTTGAGAATGCGCACTATTATTGTTGCTGTTGTTCATTTTTCATTGAAAATGTCGAAATATAGCGCTTCTGAGCTATATTGATCCTCAAGACCTACTATTCGAGCAATAACAACCCGATTGCGGATCAAAGGGAATTTGCGACCGAGTACAAGCTGAAGACAACTGGTCCAAGTGATATAACAATCAAAAATGTGATTGAAAAGTTCGAGAGAACTGGTAGTGTCGATGTCTCGACACTTCAGCGATTTTTGCAGAACTCTTCGTCTGTGCCACGTCATAGTCATTGATGGCAAGCATATCGATCATGTCATAAGCTAAATCCGAATATCTGTAGTTACTTTTAAAATTTGAATAAAATTTTTGAATTCAGTAGTTTTAGAAAATTTTATTTTTTATTTCATGTAGCTCAATAATTGTCACCTGTATATGCTTTATTAACAGTTAATCGTTATTTCTTAGCATAATTCAGATTCAGTTAATTGTTTTCGTATATATTTTATTACGCTTTTACAGAAAATTGAACTTGTCATGATGTATTGTTTTTATTCGCAGGCGACGTTAGCAATATTTGCTCTGACTCTCTGGCTGGAGGTTTGTGCCGAAATTCTCAGAGGTTACCCGTGCATAAGGCGGAAGAACCAACTCTACTGCCCATCGCCGGGGAACACGTATCCCAAGTAAGAAAAATTGTGTTACTGAACTTTTAAAGAAAACAATTTAGACCTACTATTTTTTTCTTGAATTTATTAAGATGAATAAACAGGCGAGGGATTTTAAAGCTGCAAATGAAAAATTCTTTCTTTAATTAAATGGCGAATAATATTTTTTTACTACTTTCTATTCTTTATATATCCTCTTCAGTTTATTTTATTGTTTCGAAAATATGACTTAAAATTTATTGCTCGTTTCCGCAAAATTGCAGCAAATTCCCTGCAAGAAAGTCAATGCCTGCTAAAGTGGACTCCCAGATAACAAGTGCTCTGCTTTTTCATCGGCTGCTTCAATGAGAAAAGGCATTGGTTTTGTCGAGATCACACGCTTTTCTGATGGTGTATAAAGGAATTATCTGTTTTCAAAAAAAATATTTAATTTTGGATTCGCTAGAATAACGCTTGTATCCAATCCGCCTAAATGAAGGATTTCATCTCTATCCCTAGGAAAACTATGACTCGTCTATGAGAGTTCTGAAAGTTGAAAGAAAGAGTTTCAGCTTAGAAAAAATGTCTTTTCTTATTGAAGCAAGATGAAAAAGTAGAAGCTGGAGGATTTGTTTCGTTAGTAAATGCACAGCAAATTGGTTACTATTATTTCTACGCATTCATCAATTCACCTATATTTATCGCATAACTTAAACCGCTATCACCCGCCAGAGGAGAATTTTATTCCTAAAGAAAGATTTTATTTAAATATTTCTGTTTAAAATTAGCTATCTGAAAATCTCATTATTTTTCAAGGTTTTCTAACAACACATTATGCCAAAACTGTCGAATGCATAGAATTTAGTAAATTGTGAAATTCAAAGTATTTTTTCCATGGATTTCTGCTAGATTTTGCGAGTTCAATTTCCTTTTTCATAATTGTAATGAAACATTATTACTGCACAATATCATTTTAAAGCCTCTCGGGTAAAAGTGTAGTAACCGTTCATGACTCACATTCCCGGCTTGAAGGTCTGATTTCAAAAAATGGAGCAAAAAAAGTCAGTTTCGCTACATACGAACTTTATGGCGGGTATGGAATATGTTTAAGATTTTGTAGGCACAAATATTGGCAGCAACCCTCGAAATATGAGAGAGTGGAGTAAGTACCAACCAGAGGAAATGCAGTTCAGGGCATTTTGTCGGATATATTTATTGAAGTTTTTCAATAATTTCGCATAATACTGCCCGGCTCAGTAACTATTGTATGTGGAGGTACTTAATGATATCAAACTGTACCATGATAGCCGAAGAGAGAAATCACTATTACATTCTGCCGATAGAACAACCTTGGTCTTCTTTGGCTATGGAGAACCTGATGATTTCCAATTTATGTTCCGCCGTTTGCCTTCCAGATTGTAGTGGTGAAGCCAACTAACAGCGCCGGTAATGATGGATTTCAGGTAGGATTCCCATTGCTGCATTATCAGGGTCTGGAGCTAACAGAAATCTCAATCTGAACTTGCGTTTATTTGGACGTTAGTGATTTTAGCATCCATCTTGCACCAACGCGTTTCATGTTCAAAAAAATTGTGCAGGAGGGTGATTGCAGTACCATGTGAAATAAGTAACTTCTCCGCAAGTTCATCGAGCGCTATTCGGTGATCTCGAAAAATAGCAGCAGTCTATTTATCATAATTTCATTTACTGCTTTAGGTGGAGCATCCTAAACCCCTGCTTTAAAATCGAATCACGATCATCTTTAAGTTGTTTGAACCACCCAAAATGCTGTTTACTGTGGCAGGTCATCTTCACGATATACCTTCTGCAACAATTTGCATGTTTCCGTGGCGGATTTCCGAAGACGAAAGTAAAATTTCAAACTGCGTAATGTATGCATAATAATGCATCACTTATCGATTCCATTTTTGATAGGCGAATCATGACTAATCGCTGTTTGTCGGCTCATCGTTGTCATATGAATGCAAAGATGATTTCAAAATTTGCTTGTAAATCCCAGGACAATTGATCTTTGAATCAGAACGTATTTTGGCGTTGTAACACGTTCTGAAATATAAATGTATGCTCTTTTTTAATTGCCTACGTATAATGTTCTCCTTTTGCATGCATTTTTAATGTCTTGCTTTGTAAGACATTATTGCTACTTTCCTCCCTTGCCTTCCGGTTGATAAATTGATCAAAAATCAATTAAATGCAAATGCTCAATTTTAAAATCATTTGTTTATTTATTTTCCCTCAGTTCTACGGAAGGGGAAGAAAGCCGGTCGGAAAGGGAGAGAAGGAGCAAGAGGTAAATAAATGAATTATAATTCTTACGATTTATTACTTATCAATAACTCTTATTTAGCAGTTTGTAAACATTCACTAAAAAGTGAAATGTAGATTTTCCTGTAACTGATTAAAAGCAAAATTTTCCGAGCATTTAAAATCTGGGATACAAAACTGAAAATTCGAAGAAAGATTTTAGGTAGCGGCTTCATTCAAGTTTTTGTTTATAGAAATTTATAACGGTAATACGTACTAAATCTGTTTATCAAGGATTTTCATTTTCTGGAGAAAATAGTTTTTAGTTAGCACCATAAGCAAAAGTTATCTTTTTATATTCCTATTGTGAATTCTGTGTTTATCTAGTATTCTTGTTGATTAACAGATGCACTATATTTAAATGATTGCTTTTTTTCTCATTTTTTTTTCAAAGTTGTCCTGAAGTGAGTTTCAATTATCTTTGTATATTTTTTAGACATCAATTAACTTTCTAAAGTTTTGCTGAGAAATAATATGCTGAACAAATAACGTTATATGTCTCTAATTATTAATATGCTGAACAAATAACATTATATAAATTTTATTCGTGTATAAAATCCTAGAATAATTTTTATAAGTATTTATATTTGAAAAAAATGTGTGTCGTGATTGTAGAATATTTACCTTCAGTCTCAACAACAGTTATATTTCGCCAAAATTTAGTTTAATTTAGCTTTATACTAAAGAGAAATTTCTATTAATTTTTGTATTTTATACAAAATGAATCCTTTTTCAAATTGTTTGCAGTGCAAAATTGTTACAGTGAAATATCTTTTTTGTTGTTTTCTTTACTTTTATTTAAAAATTTAAAAGGTCCTTTTAAGTTATATACAAAACTTAAAACTTTACTATCAAAGCGTTAATAATTAAATAAATAAAAACATAATAGTTAAATCCAAACTAAAATGCATAAAAATCTTTACTTACATCTAACATGAATTTGAGAAAATATATTTTACTTATTATAAATCACTATGTACAATTTCACAGAGATCGCATCGAAAAATTCATCGACGAGAACAAAGCTCTGGTCAAGCGGATGGTTGGGGAGTATTCCTTCGGAAATGAAGACGATTCCAACAACACACCTTCCTTCAAATTCGATCAGTTCGAAACATACGATGGTCATCCAGTCCACAGCAGGAACAAGAGAGCCAGGACGGCGTTCGGAGCATCGCCCAATAAGTAAGTCTGACCGCTTCAATCTTTCAAGAACGAAATTAAGTTTTACTCGCGCAGTAAAGAGAGGGGGAAATATATTTCGTCCCCATAAAAAAGTTGAAATTTAGTATACTATGATTTTTTAACCCTTCAAGCGGCCAGTTGTTTTGGTTAAATAGCTTTAAACTCTTAGAAATATGCTTAAAGGAGACAAATAATGGGTTTTGAAACCTAAACTTTGAAATCTCAAGAATATTTTTCACGCGAGATCTTATGGAAATATACAAATACATAAGAATAATCTACTTTTGAACTGAATGAGCAAAGCGTAAAGAGGTTGTTCGGCAGCTTAGAGGGTTAAGAGTCGGCTCTTAATCTTTACTTTACCCCTTTGATCTATTCTAGTTTCCTCCCTGATGCTTCTCATGAAGCCAATTCAAGATCTGGTATTATTATATTCTCAAATCAAATAATTTTTCGTAACATTTTTGATGAAATAGAATCAAAAGTTGACTTTAGCTTCAAAGCACTGAAATCTTGCTTAGTATGACACCAAGCATTTTCTTGAGCAAATCAAACACTTTTTATGGTATAAACTTCCAATTTGCTATTCCATAAAAATAAAATTTGTTTTTTCGTAAAAGTTTTTGATGAAATTGAATAAAAATTGACTTTTACTCAAAGCATTGGAACTTTGCTTAGTGTTACACCAGTCACTTTCTTAAACAACTCAAACGCTTTTTATGGATTAAAGTTTTAATTTGTTGTTCCATGTAAATAAAATTTATTAATAAGCTTTAGAACTACTCAGAAATAAAATTCGTGTGCATATTATCTTGCTAACGGTGAAAAATGACCACAGAAATCAAGACGAAAAGCAAGAGTACTGTGCAATTGTTTATCTCCAAGTCCGTACCTCTGAGGGCGATAAAAAAAATAGTGCTAGGATGAATGTTTCCAGCGTCCCTGGTTGAGAGCAGCTAGTGATATAATTACATTAATCAAGCGCTAAGTTTTGAAGCAAAATAATAGTTTACTTGATTCCTAATGCATTCATTTGATTAACAGTAGTGATTACTTTATTCCAGAGTGGATGCTTGTGAGTCAGCCGTTGAAATCGTCACTCCCTACTGGGCATCGAACAGTGCGGGAAAAATAAGAGCAATAGTCAATACGCAGCATCTGCAGCAGGCAATACAGCAAGAAGTTTGTCAGTAAGTGATAAATTTATTTTTCTGTTGGAAATTGTATCATGCTTTCAAATTAATTTGAATTCACGGACTACCTTTGAGTAAAGCATTTAGAGTTATTTATTTCGAATACCTTTACGATGCATTCGCAGGAACCAAAGATACTTAATTATTCTCAATTAAATTAGAAGTATTTATGTTCCTTTAAACTCATCGAATTTTCAGATGTGCTTAATATGACATAAATGAAATCGAGGTATACAAGTAATGACAGATTTTTGGTGACATTTTTCACAGCGTCTTTTGGATTTATAGGAAGATCATTTCGTATTTATTTACTTCATATTCTTCTTTGCAACATTTTTGTCGTTTTCTTTTATTTATACGCTAATGAGCAAATATATTTATTTAAGTATAATCCATGGCGAGCCTACTTGCCGAAAGGGTATAAGCTTGGAAACGGTAAGATGGAGAGAGATATTTAAATATATGGAGGATAATTGCTCATTATTTTATGAAAATAAGACTTGTGGTTGAAACTTACTCGGGGTTTTAATGTTTATAAGGCTTTAATGACCCATTACAAAAAAAATATCATTCAGTCCTTGTAAAGATAAACTCTCAACTACAAAAAGCGCTGGTTTTTAAATTTAATTAATCTTCAAAACCAAAAAAATGAAGCAATTCTATATCTATAAAACAATCCTCCCCTCTTCCACATTTAGCCGCTCAAGTTAAACTTACTACCTCAGATGCAATCAGTGGCTTTTAATTTCGCTTCGGTGGTCATTCCCGGTGAAAAATGTTCTTCCTGATTCCATCCATCAGGTCCGGATCGTGTTCTTTCGCAAAATACAGCTCCCATAAATCGGGTCTTCCCCCTCCACGAAGCCAAATCTCTTTCTTTCGTAACGTGAAACCAAAAGTCAACATTAAAAGTGATCCCTATCTCCAGCTTTGCTTATCTCTGGGTCATCGCCACGGATCGTCAGACGTCACGATGTCCCACAGCGAACCGTTATTGGGACACGGGACGGGACAGCCCAGGAATGCTTCCTATTAACGACTTCCCAGCTTCTTCTCTGGATGATATAGGGAAACGCTAAGTAAATAATTCGCTGGAGCATTCGCCCTGGACGGCAGTCCTGCTGCTTCCGCCAATTATTCCGAACTGTGTTTTCGACGTTTTATGGTTGTCTGGGTGGATTTTAAATTCCTTCACTTGCTTACTAAGGTAGATTGTTTGGGGGGAGGGAGTAGATCCCCGCGAGTTGATCTACTTCCGACGACACTCATTCGGAATTGTTGTTGGCTGGAATGCCGTAATTGAGCTGTCTGGTGTGTCAGAGGGGTGGGGGGAGGATTGTGATTTGACCTCAGTGGCATCGACGACGTGCTTTATGCATGATCATAACAAAAGAGATGTGTGTGCAGGGAGGAGCAGTGGAAGTGGCGGTGGAGATTATGTAGTGTCATGTTTCGGAAAGTAATGCTATTTGCTGATGAACATTATTAGAGGTTCCATCGTAACGAAGATGGCATGGTTCAAGGTTGAATACAAATACAGTAGATGACAGTGTGGTCTGAAGAAGGATCGTGTTATCGGAATCGGAGTTTTGAGCTATCCTATTTGAATTGGTACGGAATAGATTCCTTCGATGTATGCAGAAAAAGTCAAGTAGGTAATCCAAGGCATTAATAAAAAAAATCTAAAAAATCAATACATCGAAATAATTATTAGTTTATTTGAGAGGAAATCTTGTAAGAGACAGTGCAATACAGCACCTTCTTTCTCAACACAACACCAAAAGAACTTAACTGATTTAAGGTCATGAAAAAGGATGGATATTATCGGAATAAAATATCAGCTGATCGTTGTGCCCTTTATGCATTATCAGAGAATGTATATTATAAGTAAACACAAGTGCATAGAAAAATCGAATTTAAAAAAAACTAATTCTTCAGTAAGAGAATCCCTCTGCTCAGTGCTCGTTTCCAGCGAATTGCCTCATTTATAAGGGGCACGCTTTATAACGGATATTTAAACTTTTAAAACACTTTTAACAATCTAATTAATTGAACAACACTTAATAATAATTCCAGGACTTTTATTTCAATAAATCAACTGCATAACCATGGATACATATTCCTCCGCTCTTCAATTTCTACCTCGGAACATATACCAATTAGATGTAATTTTCATTATCGAGTATTTAGATCACTTAGATCGATTTATTGCAATGGATAGAAATTAAGATGGAGAGCTCCTAAAATATTCTCATCCATGGGGAATATTTAAAGTCGTAAATACAATTGCGAACGGCTGGTTCACAGGTGTGGACGTAGTTTCTAGTTTCCTGCCGGTATTTTCGTCAAACAAAGAAATTCGCAATTCATATTGGGACGTGTTCGAGTGATTTTCGTTATTTCCCGTGAGCTTCCTTCGAACCAGCAAAGTCAAATCTGCAAACCAAAGCGTATTCCAAAGCTCTTCCAAAGAAAGACTTGCCCCGTCCACTAGTGACTGACAAGCAATAATTAATGGTTCGAGGAGGCTTTACTCCTTTCCCATGGTCCGCGGTTGGTTCGTCGTGAAACTAATTTCTGCGAACCATTTGGCTCGCAAGCGTGCACGAGACTTAATATGACGCTATTTGAAAGCGAAGCTGACGCAGGCAGATGAACCTGACTAAGAAGACTAGAGTATGATCTTATGATGAAGAAACCTATCCTTTGGCTAATTCTATTTTGCGGGAAAGATATACAATAGTTGTTACTTGAGCTCAAAAAGGTATGATCGATGTGTTGGAAACTTAGAGCAGGCGAATACCTGTGAGACTATAACTTTTTAAGCATGGAAATGAAAAAAAATGAATCGGAGCCCGTGCAAAATCACGAACTAGAGGGAATGTCGTAGGGTGACGTAATACGACATACAACGGGAAGAGGCTTCACTGTTATCATACATAAAAGCACACTGACAGAAGACATTCTACTTCAATAAATAGTAACAAAAACACAATAAGTCCCTTTCCTGTTTTTCTGTATATTCCCCGTTATCTTGGCCAAAAAGTTTACGGTAGAGAAATTTTTCTTCCGTAATTTTAGTTTTCTTGATGTGCTATACTAATTAAAATATACCAGGCAAAATAGTTTGCAGCAAAGATTGTATAACGATTACTCGAAAGATATTGTCCTGGATTGGTAACATCATGACAAATCAGCACAGAAACTTGCATCACCTTCAACGAAACAAACCGCTGGAAAAAGAACAATAATACTTACTCCTTTACACATAATAAAAAGAGGTAATATCATGAATACAAAAAAGGGTTCATACAAAAAAGGGGCGACCTTGCTTAATCTATCGAATATAGATGGCTCCATGGTTCTAGTTTTTCTTTAAAAAAAAGAGGATGATTACTTATTTTGGCGGAAAGTTCGCGTTGGTTTGTGATAACGTGAGGACATTTTTTCTCTCTTCTAAGCGTGGGGTAAGTTTATTTTTATGAAGGCTGTTTTTCAGCCCGAAGGCTAATAATATTTTAAATCAATCTTATTAACGTTTTTATGTTTGTGTTTGGTTTTAATTTTTCTTTTAAAATAATGTCATTTAGATGGTACTGATCTCCTTTGTCTTGGAAATTTTCCTTTGTTGGGAAATTTCGGGCTAAGAGAAGCTATATTTGGCGTAATGCAAGTTTCTTACAGAAAAATTTCCCTAAGATTTTGAATCCATTTCGAATAAAGTCCTTAGCCCTTGATAAAATGGACTAGAATGGATTCCTTTTTTGTTTAATTCGATTCTCTCAGAGTATTTATCTTAGTTTTCTGCTTTCTTTGAATGATTTTGATTTCCATAATTTATCTATATAATTGATATATTGGTGCAGGATTGATAAAAGAAATTCTACGTTAATAAATACTAAAAAAAAACTCAAAGCTGATTAAAAACTTCCTTTCCAGGCATTCAATATATTCCCTGCTATCTCGACGAAAAAAAATTTACTGGAGAGAAACTTTTTCTCAACGCTCCCTTGATAGTTTTAATTGCTCACTTGATAGACTATACCAGTTACAAATACACCACGCAGCGAAGTTCTGACCAAGATTACGCAACGATTACTCGAAAGATAACGTCCCAGAATGGCAACATCATGACAAATCAGCACAGACTTTCTCTGCAAGAAAAAAGTTGCATCACCTTCAACGAAACGAAAAGCTGGAAGAAGAACAATAATAATTACCCCTTTACAGACAATAAAAAGTCGTGATCTCATGAATATATGCCCGATACAAAAAAATGAGGAAACCTTCCTTAATTTGGTGCAACACTGGCAGAGGCAGAGCTATAAATCGTTGATTATTATCCGCGAAGAACCGGTCTTTTTATATTTCCTTTTTTTTACAGATGTATCTCTTCGTTACAAAAGAAACGCTCCGGTGGGAGGGGCAGAAACATTATTTCCTAACCTTCATCACATTTTAAAATATTAAATAAAATAATAAACTCGGTTGGGGCATTCTTTGGGCCCAGAGACGCAGCGAGCCCATCAAACGGTTGATGTACGTCCACATTGTGGTGTGCACGCAGGGGCCTTCTACGAGTGTTTACATTCCAGACAGGACTTTTGGGCGATGACAGGCCCTTGCGCTTTTATGTCGGGGGTGGGGGATGAATGGAATGGACCTTTGTTAGCGCGGTTGGTGGTTGTCACGTGTTTCTAAAGTGAAGACCGGTATGCCACAGTTTCGGCTATGGAGCGTACGTCACCGGCTTTTGCAGGGCTCGTCCACAAATTAAGAGTACATTAACTTTTCGATCACTAACGCATTAAAAATATGATTTTTTTAAGGCATTTGCATTATAAAATAGCACTAAAGGTGTATCTAATTTCAGAGCCTGGAGTTCACTATCATCTTGATTCGAAATATATCTGTCGATTAAATTTCATTTTTTTTTTCATATTTTTATTTTTTGTTTGAGAAAAAGTAATTTTTTGAGAATTTTTATGAAATACTTTACCTGACAGGCCCTGAATCAGGCCAAATAAGATGAAAAAATGTATGTGTTGTTGTTTTTTGACACAAATTTAGTCTAGAAATTTTTCATTTTTCACTATTTTTCCATTTAAATTCTAATTGTATTGTATATTTTGGACTTTACTTTTGCATATTTCCTTTTTTAAAAGAATTAATTTAAAACTTTTTGAGTTTAGGCAGCACTTTTATATTTTCTTCCCAACCGGGATTTGAAAATTAGTTTTGCGCAGGATAATAAGTTCGATTCTTCGATTGAACAAGTTTGTTTCGGCTTTGCTTGTTTTAAGATAATTGATAAGTGTTTATATATGACATTGGCAAGCAGACTGTTTCACATTTTATCACCTATCTGCTCTTATGTTTGTTCTATCATACAGTCCGTTTTTATTATGCTTATTTAATTATAAATAAAATTTCCAGTACATTTTGCATACCCGAGTACAACTATATTATTCTTGTTATTATTCCTATTATTCATTAGTATAAGTGATTTAACAAATTTTTTAAACTCATGATTTTACTTTAAAGTATGCTGAATGATTAGAACATGTTTCATCACTGGCGACTCTTTAGTGCATCTCTTCCCATTCTATTCCCTCACATTTAAGAATTGATTTAATAGACAAAGAAATATTCTTTTTGCATATCCAGACAAAAGTACGTCAGCTTTTACGCTCATACTTGTGTTTTAAACTCAGCTAGCGACTTAACTGAGATTTGGCATTTTGTGATGTTATATCGCCCTTAAGGAGGTTAAGATTAAACGGAAATATTGAACGATAAAAAACGATTACCAACAGGATAAACTCTTAACAGAAATATTTTTAGGGAAGCTGCTATAAAATGAATATAAGTGATCCCAAAAGTAGTATATATACACTTTGGATATCTATTACATGAAAAATTAATACAAGCGTCAAATTTAATAACTCAAACAACACAAATGTAGCATCTTATCAACTACCGGAGTGGTCCGTATGTAATATGCTATCATCATTCAATGTTGATAATACCAACGGATGCAACTGCAAGCATCCCAAAGTAAGTCATTTGGTCTGAGGGCACGTTCTCTTGGCTGTTCCGCTGGTCTTCAGCTATCAAAATTGCATATCATGTGTCCCTACAAAAAGAATGGTAATTAACATGTTTATTACTCTGAAACATGAATTAAACTAAAATTATGTTTATATAATAATTATTTGAAGAGGATTTGGGGACATGTACTTCGGTAAATAAGATTAAAGCACATCGAAAAATTGCGAAATCTGTCTGCCGAAAAGCTTAAACTTCCTCCTTTCAAAATTAACGCTCACTTTGGATTGAACTCTTTTTGGGAGAAAGATGTTAAGTGGATGAAATATATCGTTCGTTGCTTGAAATATATCGTCACATAGGAATGAAAGGTTTACATACACATGGAATTGCAGAATTCATTTACACGATATATACAAAAGAAAAGCATTCAAAACAGTTGTACAAAATTTTAACAAAATATCTTATTCAAGATAATTTTCCTAAGTTATATTTTTGATTGCTGATATTGAAAAATAAGTTTTTTCGACCCCTAAATGCTACACAACCCTATTTTTTCTCAATGCAATACTAAGAAAAATATTTGCTTTGAACGAAATCATTATCTCAAAAAATAACGGAGTCCCATTTAGCAGTTTAAATAAGAATAGTATCGGAGATGTGATATCATATCTAGAAGGATGGACCACTTAACCATGTCTATTAGAGTTTTCGCGGAGGCATCATTTTTCTATGCCCCCTTTGGGGTCGCAGCCGACAGTTTAAGAACCCCTGCAATAGTATATTTCACGCTTTATTTGTAAGCGCATATCATTATGGCCGGAAACCTCACACAAACTTCCTCAACGGAGCAGCTTAAACTTCACTCAACCCGAATTTACACTCACCTTGATTTACCTTAGACTCACTTATCCAATCAGATACTGTATCGGATTCCCAGCTTGGCTTCAGACGATATCAGTTTGGTGTCCACCCCCAACTTTCGAGCTGCTTTTGTGGGCGAAAGACACCGGCTAATGGCATATGATAAGAGATTGGCAGTGGCCAGAGGGCAGGCATTCAATTATGATTGCGGCCTCGAGGTGTGCCCCCCCCCCCTTGGAGAGGAGGGGCAAAAGATTGTTGGGGGGAGGGGGGGGGAGAGTAAAAAAGTATCGTTCCTCGTAATATCGCTCTCTCTCAGTCTCTTGACAGTGCAATAAAAAAACAAAACGACCCGAATAAAAAATTTTAAGACTTAAAAAAAGACTCGTGGAAGTTTTGGTAGGGTGCGGCACGCCTCTAAAAAAGGCTACCGATGCTGGATGAAAGGTGGTCTTCGGTGTTTTGTGGCTCGGAATGTGTCAAAGGTCTTAATCTACCTGCGATTGCGGACTGCTCTGGTGCTTTTTTTTTATCTATCGGCTTGACGTGGAAACAGGGTTTTTTCAACGGCCTGACTCAAGAGCAGTTGGCAGGAGGTCCATAACAAAGTAATGAACATATTTCTGGAGGGGAAAGATTCTGTGTAGCACTTACATAACTTTAAAAAAATGAAGGATTCGGATTTGATTGTTATTTATTGGTGCTGGATTATCTTGGGAGATGTTGTGTGAAATTAAATGCAATTTTTTAAAAATTTCTTATTAAAAAAAATAATGTCGTTTCAAATTCTATATTTGGGAGTAAAATCCCATATGTTTAAGAAATGCGAAATTTGTGCAAGACAATCCTTCTGAAATAGTTCAGCTTATGTGATCGAATTAGATTTGAAAAGTTGCAAACGTCTCTTTTAAAATCTAGATACTCAACTATAATGAGCAGATGGGGATGTTCATGTTTGATCAGTCGAACAGACTAAATTATTGTTGTGGAAGAAAAATGCATAATAAATAAATGTATTTTAAGAATTTGATTTTTTTAAAGAAAATAAACTGCATTTTTCTGTTTATTTTCTGAACTGCATATTGAACTGTATATTCTGAATTCTTAACTGCATATTAAACAGTTTTGTAAAAAATATTGATGCTGCGTAGTTAACGACAAGGAACTTTTTCATTTTCATTACACTTTATTTACGCAGTAGAAGGAACAGGAATGTTAATTGATTATAAGTTATTTCTTTTGATCGTGGATTGAAAAGATCGGTTAACTTTCATAAATTTTAATTATCCTAATGCAGCCTTTGTCTAGAAATCAATTTACTGACGACTGTCCTAAAATTTGTTTTGTTATCCATTCTTTTATACTTTTCTTCTAATTATTTTTACACATTTCATCTTCAGACATGTTAATTATTTTCTACTATTTGTATTAAATATTTGTTTTACAGTTGCAGTAAATTTTAATATATCTATATGCATTTACTGAAATCAATCAACAAAACTAAAAATTACTTTATCTATAGTTACAAGGAAGGAAAACCTTTTTTTATATACATTGTTTCAAAGTTGAATAAGTGGTAAGAATGCATATCAGTTTAGTTATAATTTTTCAAGTAAATATATAACAAAATTCTCGGTTTTGTATTAATTATAATTGCGAATTTTCGATAAATAATTATTTAAAAGCGTTTCTTTTTTTGTGGGCAGCTATTAAATATTTAAAAATATTATTATTTATTTTTATTATTATATCAACTCTTTTAATTATTTGAAATTCTTCGTTACAAAAAATAAATTAATTCGATTTTATGTTTGTAAATCCTTAAGCCAATTCTTTCAGTTTAGTTTAAAATGATAACAAGACTTAAAGTTATGAATGTATTGGTCTAAGATTATAATTAACATTTTCATCCTAGTAAATGTTAGTAAATTTATTGTAGCAAATCAATTCAGTGAAATCATGTACTAATAAGTAAGAAATATTATCACATTATAAAGCTGTATCTTGAATACAATCTAAACGAATCACTTCAGTAATATAAAAATTTAAAATATTAATATATATATATAATCCCAAAATTGCTTCACTATGTTTCCTGCATAAATCAGAATAACAGTGGTAACTTTTACAGAAATAAGTTCTATTTTATTTATGAAATAAAAGTATCCTCTTCAGATGATTTTTCCTTCTGAGCTCAATTTTCTGCATTTTCTAACAGATCCCTGTTCGAATTCTTGGTACGTCTAGAAAACTAAATGTCAAAGTAATTCTTAGACAATTTTAGCTTTAAGCTAAAAAATTTACTTTGTCTTTTTATAAGTATTAAGGCAAGGAAATAATAAAATATTAACAACTTTGTCAGTTTTCCTACATAAATTCCATTAAGTTTAGGATTTATTAAAATAATATCTAAATAAAACCCACCGCAACTAAAGCAAGCCGAAGGCCGTTTCTCTGCTTGCGAAGCAATAAGGCAGGAAAAATACATTTACAGTATCGTAAGATCAGATCACGCTGTGTTTATCGTTGTGTCCTCGGATCTGCAGAATTTCGGAGGTCAACCCAGCTCAAATCCGGAATATATGTTTCGATTTGATCAAAACTGACTTGAAGCTTAAAAAGGCTGTTTGTTTCGCTTTTTAATTAGTTTATAAAACAATCACTGAGAATAAAAGTTATAAAAAAAGAAAGCAAATTGATGTTCCTGATTAAATTTGTACATAAATAATAATAAAATAGAACGTTTTACCAATTATATTATATTTAATATTAAATGTTTTTGTACAATTTTATTCCAATAAAAAATTTCACCTTTTTTCTTGCTACAATTAAGACTTGAAATTGAATGATTGTTGGAAATACCGGAACACTTGAGAATCAGGTCACAGCCCGTCCTGTATAAGTCCCTAGTTCTTTGATATATATAATTCTTTAAAAAAAGAATATTATTAATAATTGTGAGAAAAATGTTCGTTGTCGTTTGCATTTCAAATATTAAATGTGCAAATATTTATATACTCTTTGTTATTATTTATGAGAAATACAATGGTCATGAATTAAATGTAATAAAAAGTATATTAGAGATATTTTAATAAGCACGAGATTTATAAAAATCGCCTTATTTAAAAAGGAATAGTTTATATGATTGATTAATATTGCATATTTTGTTTCTGTCTGCTTTCTCAATAGCGAAATAGGTAACCCTTCTACGAAGATATAAAAGTTTGAGTTATTGAGAAACACTTTTTATTATGTAAACCATTTCAGTATAGTACATAAAAAATCGACGGGAGGCTTTCTCTGCAAAACTGCCGCTGGGATTGAGGGGAATAGACTTTCTTACCTTACTCAACTGTGACTTTCTGTGACTAAAGTAGCTCTATGTGACTATTAACTCTATAGTCTATAGTGACTATTAGTCTAGTGTGACTATGTGACTCTATCTACGTAAAATTCTTCATGATTTTCACCAACTTTGCAACTCGACTGTGACTAAACCGAAATTCCAAATTCTAAAATTATTTTTGCATTCTTCAATGTTTACCTTTCTCTGTTAAATGAAACTAAAACCAGCTCTCTATGTTATTTGGTTTCGGAGTTATAAGTGTTTAACTTTAGCACGAAATTCGACGTAATTCAACAATTCTTGCGTAATATTTCGCGCGATCGATGAATAAATTGCCTTAGTCTGCGTGTGCGTGTATCGGTCGCTGTGATGTCATCAAACTAAACTAAAACTGAAACTAAAACCAACTCTCTATGTTATTTTGTTGTGGATCTATAAGAGTTTAACTTTAGCACGAAAAGCGTGATAATTTTTTCCTTTCTCGACACACCATTAGACCACAATTGAGAGACGTAAATCTACGTCAAAAGTCACAAAAGGAACTTCTTTATTTTTCATTTTTTAATGATTATTAGAAACGCTACAGTGTATAATTTGAAAGTAATTGTACATTAATAATATAAATGTTGTCCATTTTTCTTCTATATTATCTTATCAATAAATGCTTCATGGTAAGCTGTCCTGAAAAATATCTGTGTTGAATTTTTTAAGCTCATATTTCAGATACCACTAACAGGAAAAATTCCCCTATTTTTTGTTATTCTACGTAGAGTTATCGATGCTTTGATGTGCCATTTTCAATTTTCATTGATCATTAAAAATCTTCTGGTCTACCTCATTGAATCAAATGAATCGAAATGATGTACCAATTTTTATGTACATTGACTTCCATATATCCGGAAAAAACTGCTTCAAAATTTAGACTTGTTACCATTCCCTCACCATTAAAAGTCTCATTGTTACCCAAAAGGCAAAACGTAAACAGACAGTTTTACTCATTTCCTCTATGGTATATTGCATTAGCATTAAACTTTACACAATAACAAAGGAACAGACTGCATCTCACTCCTAAGTCACGTTTATTCGAGTTCCCTTACCATTAGTTACAATTTACTCAAAAACTAAGAACTCTGAACTTTAGATCACCACCCCTTCCAGCGACGGCAACAGAAGGACCACTTGTTCTATGAATGAAATGCCCTTGTCGGGAAGAATTAGAAAATTCATTACAAGCCAGAACTACATCGTCTCGGAACAAGCGCAAAAAATCGACATCTGCCCATGGGGTCAGTCGCCTTTGGGGCCCCTTGACCCTGGCCAGTATTCCCATACCACCCACGCATGACCCTCGACCTCGGCGGATGTTTTGAAAGAACATTCTTTTGTCTACTGCCAGTCCACCTATACCCGTTGTCCTCTCTCTCCCATCCTCCCTTGTCGGTCTAATCTAACTCCACTCACATACCTTCCCCCCTCCGTCCAGTTTTCTTAATATCAGTGATGGAAACATGGACCGGCTTGAAGGGTGGTAGAGCATCAGACAATGGTGAGAGTCACGATGGCTTTTGAGAACTCCAGCGTTTCGGTGGATTTGTAGTGAAAGAGACAGTAATTGCTCAATTACGGGTTCTGGGTTAAGGTTGGATTTGCCATTTTTGCGGCAAATTCGAGTAGTTGTTCTTTTGTTGTTTCTTCTGTAGCTATTTAATGCGTCTTTTTTGCCATTCCTCCCCCTCCCCCTTCCATGCTATCCCGTCGTTCTTCTGGTACTTTCCGTGTTTAGGGAGAGATGAGCAGATTTCATCATAAGCGTTAAAGCATCGTTTAGTTATCTTTCTTTTTTTGTAATGATGTTCTGGTTGCTGGCAAATGCTATGAGGAAAGGGAAACGTATGGGTTTTTTTCTCTTCTTTTCTAACAAATTGGTTGAATATGAAAAGTTAATGGGATGGAGGCTAGAATGGAGAAAAAGCCATTTAAAGCGTTTACTTATCTGAAATGACTTCGCTTTTTAAATTTGAGTGGTTAATCGATTCGTGTCATTTATGTTCTTGAGCGTTCTCATTTTTATGTTTGACATAAAAAGTCGAACAGTCGAACATGGTTAAATGAAGATTAAAGACATTACCAGAAACTTTTTTTGTCTAATTATGGTTCTGTGATGATGACTCTCATGAATGAACGAGTTATGAATTCTATACACCTGACGTGGTAGTCACATGGTAAAAGTAACTGCGCATGTCATGTTATATTCTACTGTACTTTGTCTCTTGGTTTTCTACAAGGAAGATAGCGCAATAATAATTAATATGGTTCGGCGCGTTTTATGTGTATCACTGGAGCAAAACATGACTCCATTTGACTTCTGAAAAGATAAGAAAATGATGCCAAATTTTTCTATAGACGAATCTGAGGAAACTGATAAAAGTTCACCATACCCGAGAGTTCCCTTTATCTGAATTTACCAAAAGTCTTATATGTAGGATTCTTTTCATGGCACGATAGCTCTGACTATGTTCTTAGAAATGGAAAACAGAAAAAATTGGAATTTTCAGCTAAGATGCATCATAAATATAGTAAGAAATGTTTATAAAGATATATCGATTGAGTTTCGTACGCATACTTTTGATTTTTGAAAAGATAAGAAAATTAAGCAAAATTTTTATATAGATGAATCTGGGAAAATGATAAAAGTTCACCATATCCAACTCCGAATCCTAGAATTTACCCAAAAACTATAAGTGAGGTGTTTTTTTAATGACAGGATAGTTCTGAATATATCCTGAAAGTACCACAGAAAAATTGGACTTTTTAATTAAGTTACGCCATAAATCAATAAGAAATTTTTACGAAGATACTTCAATTCAGTTTGCTGTGTAATAATATTTGAGATAATTTTTATTTCTCGGAATCGCCAATTGATTGAACGCATTGATAACATTGACAATCAAAACCATTATTGGGAGATCTGTGCTTAGAAAGCACAGATCATTCTGGGAGATATTTTTTTCGGTGGTTAAAAAGATTTTGATTCATTTGTTCTGGTATGATGACTTTAGACTCATCTGTATGACTCAGACGATACCTATGGATTCAATTTTAATACGGTGCGTTAACAGATGTTGTTTAATTTGTTC
>BGPR01000308.1:147213-164187 GCA_013235015.1 Araneus ventricosus | reverse complement strand
ATACCTATTGATTCAATTTTAATACGGTGCGTTAGCAGACGTTGTTTAATTTGTTCTGAAAGGACTACTTTAGATTCACCAAGTGTTTATTTATTCTTTATCCCTCAGATGACACTTATTGATTCAATTTTAATTTCTTCTCTTTGCATATTTCAGAGCCGTCCAGACGAAGAAATGCAACGGGGACTGCAACTGTGAGCAGAAGTATAAGTGGCACAGGCTGCTGGCTTACGACCCTGACGATGACTGTAAGGGGATCTTCATGGATTGGTTCCTATTCCCGTCCTGTTGTGTCTGCAGGTGTCTCAGCCCCATCAAACAGTGACGAGCATTCGCATCCTTAATTCGCGTTTTGCAACACGCAGGGTGTGATTCCCGAATCCAAGCAGCAGAGACTAAAACTTCTGTTGGGAAAAAGTATTTGGAATCGTCAGTGTCTCGTCTGAGCTTTTTGAAGTGTCCAAAGAACAGTAGAATCCAACCATTGTGAGGGATTGGTCAATGACAATCATAACTCATGGAGCAAAAGCACACGTACTAAACTTACAAAAAAGTGAAAAAAGGACAAAGGATGATGTGTTTGAATTTTATTTAAGTGCGGAATTGGTAACTTCCTTTTTTGTGTGAACGAATATATATGCAAGGAAAAAACACTTGTGTTTAAATTTTGTGTAAATCATGATTAGCAGTTTATTTTCTTAAGCAAAACATTTTCATAAAAATAAAGTTGAAAGGAAGCATGCTGATACTAAATCTTTATTATATCTAAATGCTTAGTTGATAGTTAAAATCTTATCGGAGAATATCTTCTAAAGAAAGGAATAGTATTGCAGGAATATTTTGACGTGGCGTTTTATTTTCTTTCATTGAAAATTCGGCCACGAAAGGAGAAAAACAGGTTTGGAACACAGTGACGTTGCATTAAGTTCACAGCGAAATGCCTCATTTACTTTTTAAATTCTTAAGTAAAAAAATAATGAGAAAATTGATTCAATATTTTTAAGACAAAACCTTGCAGAAATAAGTACATAACTTTACCAATTGTCACAAAATTCTATAAATTGCGGTTTATTGTTTGAAATATTTTTCACTAAAGTACTTGTAAACTTTACATTTTTAATTCAGTTGCAGATTTTCAGTTTTAATGAAGAATAATTTGAATAAGTATTTCATTATAATAAAGGAAAACTACACAAACTATGTGACATAGCACATGATTATTAACATTCATAACTATTATGTTTGCTGGAAGAATTACATCACAAATTAATTTATTCTAGAACAACAAATTAACGGAAGATAATAATTTTCAATTGAATAAAGTATATTATCTTTTAAATATTATAATGAAGATGTTAAAATATATAATTGGTTGAGAAAATAAACTGCTAAACTTCTGATGATCTGAAAACTGAACTTAAACGTCCGTGAAATCAAGAACTGATGAAGTATGTGTGCTTGGACTTGACACAACAGTCACAGTGCCATTTTTTAACGTTTGTTAGAGAACAATTTCAGTGGATGAAGGTGAATAGTTTTACTGTCTCAGTTACTCTTGTGGACAATCATTCTTGAAATTTCCAACAAGCATTTATTTATTATTATCATATTAATACTCATATTTTAGCCGATGATGTTCAAATCACTAAATGAATATTGTTTGCCAAATTTTCTTAAATAAATTGTATTTATGTATAATTTATTTTATGACAATTTTCTTCCAACTAATTCAGTATTAGCACTAAAGGATGCTTTGGTTCCCCAAAGATGCTTTGGTTGTAATAATTAAATTATGCTATTTCCTGTTAACCTTTAAGTGCAATGATATCCTATTTGAAAATAGATACAATAATAACAATAAGAATTATCTTTTTAAACGAATTTTTTTTATATAAGTTTATTTTTATTTCAATATTTTAAGCTATATACTTTTCAAATTTGTGTACAATATATGTGCTATGGTAATAATTACCTTTTCAATCAAATTTTTTCCGATTCTTTAAATAATCTTTTCATAGTTTGGTTAAACCAATATAATCATTTCCAAATTCTCATTATTTAACTGTGCAATTGTCTATGTTTCGCTTTTTTGTTACGTAAGATTGTAATTATTAGTTCCTATTTGTGTATCTAAGGCAGCCATTTTTTTAGGAAAATGAATCAGATACCAGTGAATCAATGTAATGGCTGATCTTGAGATTCAAGTACCTTAAGCTGTATATACCAAGCTGTATGTGTATTGTTTGCCAATAAACTGAGCCAGATCAAAGTTGTAGATTCTGTTTATTTCGTGAAATTGAGATTTACATAGCAAAGGTATAGTTACTAGTTCGAGAATATAACTGTCCAAGCATCAATTATGAAAGATTAATTGTTTTATAACACATTATAAATATTATTTCGAAATTTAATACTTTTGTATCGTAAACAATTGCACGAAATAGTATAAAATTTGACTCAAACGAAGTAAAAGTGTGGCAAAATATAAAACACCGTTTTTTAATCTTTAACACATCCATCGCTACGGACGAGATATCTCGTCCTTCAGGAACCTTCACTGCGCACTAGAATTTGACTTGCATAACAAATTTATCAAGTTGAACGTATTAACAGATGTCCTCAGAATACGTTCACATCTTTTTTTTCAATTCCTACTATTAGTTCACACTCTCCCTATATATATTTATTTATATATCTTGTTCAAATTTTCAATCGTTAATAAAATACTTTTTATTCATCCACTCAAGTTCAAATACATTTTTTAAACTTGTAGTGGATGACACTTGATGTTAATACAGTTTTTTCAAATATTAATTCATTAATTAAATTGAATTAATTAATTTTAGTTTTATATGGGAGAAAGCATATGTCGCCTTGAGTCGTTTGGTTCGAATTTTTCTCAATAGATGGAGCTAGGTTTGCCAGCTTCTAGACCTAATATTCTTTGTTTCTGGTATGTTCACGAATGCGTCATTTTTTCATGTATTTTTGTCAATGACGAAGCGTGTAGATCGCTGACCTAAGTAGGAATTGACTTTTAAATTTTTTTTTATATATTACTTGTTTTGATTTATAAATTGTCTGGAGCGAGCACGGTTACTTTTTACCTTTCTCAGAGCTTGCATTTAATTCGTATACCGCAGAGAATGTGCTAAATATAGTTTGTATGTTAAAGTAGCTGATCCCGACCTTTATTTCCTCACGTACCCCCTGATGAAGCTTTTTTAATTTTTGAGTACCTCTAATGCCATACCCTCCCCCATCTATCATTCCTCGCAAAGAAAGTTTTGTTAATAACGTTAAGGGCTTAAGTTAGCTTAAGGGCCAAATGACTTGAATTAACTTAATAACATTCGTAGGATTTATGTTTAGTTTTCAATTTTATTCCATTTCTTATAATATTAGTTCCACGACCTGAGAAATGAAAGCAGCATTGAAATAATTTCTCAATAACTTATAACGTAAGCTAACAATTCCAACTAATCAAATTGAAGACAATTTCAATTTAATCATTGAGCTTGGTTCGGGGAGATGAGTTTTATAAAATTAAGTTCAAGTGAAGACAGATGGAATCATATATCTGGAGCTGCGCAAGCCTACTACGATATTTGCTCTAATAAATCTCTCTTGATAATATACGTATAAGACCAGAGCGTTCTTCCCACGTGTTCTATATTCGTGAAAGGTAATGAATATTTGATTGCTTTGACACCGAGTTCTTGATGCTTTTATTTCTCTGTGGCTTTCATACTTTTCATTTTTCACACGAATTTGGGGAAAAGATTTTTTTCGTTTTAATTCCTTATTTTTGTGTTTTCCGCCATTACCAACATTACTTTCGAATACCCCTAACTGGTCCGCAGCGTACTCCCAGGATACGGGTACCAAAGGCTGGGAACCTCTGTTTTAAAGAATAAATTTGCTGCATATGCTGTATATTGCTGTATAATTAAGCTGTATATGTTTCGTATTGCTCTCTTCAATGGACTAATATGTTTAATTTCGTCTGGTCTTTTCATTCTACTTCAGACTCACTTTTTCTAAAAAAAATTAATGATTCTGACATTTCTCGCATGTCGTTCAAATAGTGGAAGCTATAGAATTCTGAATGAAAAAATTTAAACAAATATTGCTTACAATCAAAACGATCAACTGCTAAAGACGTTCCTCTTTGAATAGATCTGTACTCATTCATTACAGTCTTTTCTACAATTGATAACATAGTATAAATATTTTACATAGTATAAATATTAACACTATATAAATATGAATATTTTCTAAACATTCATATAAAACTCTTCACGTTTATAGAATGATTTAGAAAATGGAATCATTCCAATATATTTTTAAGCCAAAATGTTTGTAATATAGAGCTTTATAAAAGTGCTGCTCATAAAATATTGTGCAATCAATGCAATGAAAATATCATCCTATAAATTATTTCTGTTTTCACCATTCCTTTGTCCAACTAATACAAATCCTAGAGCGATGAATAAGGTATCAGGGGATAGAACTTTTTACCGACTCCTGACATAGCATACTCATTTTACGTTAAAACACATTTTTTTAACCCACTTCGACCCATTCAGCCAAAGGATTTTGAGTGTTTCAAAGGTCGACGGGACATAGTTTATTTAAAATTTAAGTTAAAAGGAAAATTAAAACATCATAGACATTGCGGTGAATAGCCAATTTAGTAATAAACAAGTCTAAGGATGCAAGTACGCTGTCTCAATGCTATTTAGTCGATCGTTTTCAGACCAACGAGATTTTTCGTCTACGTGACAGTTACGCTGTCTGTAGGTTCTGTTTATGGTATTCTGAAAATTATTATTACTAATGAAATCTACTGAGTTCCATGTAAGACTTCTACAGTTTCATTTTTAGAAATACCATAGTTATCACGGATTCGCAGCTCACTCACAACTTTTTTTTTCTATTTTATAAAGCTAACCTATGTAAATCACTTAACTTGTATAGCCTTTCCATGAGTCACCACAACTCAAACAAAAAATTAAAAATGATTGCGTCTGACATCAAATACTGTATATACTGTATACAAATAGGTACTGTAAATTGTAAATATGTTCGCATCAATAACTTGTTCTTTGCTATTTTGTGTACACACTTCGCTGAGTATTTAATTTCAACAATCTAACAAAAGACTAAATTTTTTTCTGGGAAGATAGGGGGGAAGCTGTTTGTGCGAAATATCACATATGCTTACTAGTCTATTCATTCTACATAATAGAAATTTAGTTTCTAGTTTATGTTTTTTATACATATTAGTTTATAGTTTATATTTTTTATATATCTCTCAAAACTTTGAGACATTTAAGTAAGTTTGTTACAATGCATTTCAGATGGTTCTGCCAAAACACAACGTTTATTAAATCTAAGACATGGTGGGCATGAAAAGTTCCTACCTAAGCGAATTTTTCGATTTTCCGAGGTACATGTGTTCACTTTGTGGCATAAATCA
Source organism: Araneus ventricosus (assembly GCA_013235015.1). Taxonomy (NCBI): domain Eukaryota; kingdom Metazoa; phylum Arthropoda; class Arachnida; order Araneae; family Araneidae; genus Araneus; species Araneus ventricosus. The sequence goes on along the minus strand of BGPR01000308.1, from coordinate 158,705 downwards.
AATTCAAATGGAAAGACGAGATGATAAAAAACCTTTGCAATAAAAGCATAGTAATGCTTGGTCAGGGGAGTGAAATTAATGCGAACCGATTAAAGAGTCTCGCGCTTTCTGTAGACGGTCTGGGCCATTAAAGCCAAGAAACGTTCAGCGTTGCATTGAAGCAAATTTCTATTGTATCAATTTTGTTATTTTTATGGAATTCAATCACTTTGTTATTGTTTTTTATTACCCAGATATAATTTTTTTGTTCTATTTGATTGAGAGTGATGTTAAGATGTTTTGAGAAAATAATTCCAGCTTTGTTATATGTTATATATATATTAGGACAGCAATTCATGTATTTGAATGTTCCTCCACATTCCCATTTAAATCTGACTAACATACCCGAAATTGGGTTGTTGTAGTAGTATTTTATGGCGCTAGGAAAAGTAGTGGGCATGCATCGCCAAGCGTATGGTAAAAAATAAGCACCTAATGAAGTTAGAGCAATTTATTTTTTACAGCTCATTAACCTGGCATTTATAAACAAAATGGTAAAACCAGGGGACCAAGATATTCTAAAAAGCACTGTTATTTCTATATAAAATTAAAAATGCCGTGGTCTATAAAAGAAGCAAACATATGCGGATGGGGAAGTTCTCCCACCAAGTCTCTAATGGTTACTGATATGGAGCTAAGAAAACGGAAACTACGATTGTTGAAAACAGGGCACTGAACTAAAACATGATGAGCATTAAGATCCAAGTGGCATGTTGTACAAAAATTGTACACAAAAGATGCTTATCCATTGAGATCTTAACTCTTAGAAAAGAAATAATTTTGACGGATCCACGAAATAAAATATCATAAAATGACGATTCTGTGTGTTATCTTCAAATATCTCTATGAATAGCACACCACTCAAAGTAGCTCAAAGCGAGAAAACAAAGAGAATTATACATTATGGCATGAGCATGAAGGAAATCAGTTTTTATAGAGTGTTTTTATTGCAAATAATGACGCATTCACATCAAACTAGTAGGAATATCATCTACTCCACTTTCTTGGATACTTCTAAAATACATCGGAGCCGCGATGGCCTAGTGGTAAGGTATCGGTTCGAAACCCGATTCCACTAAAGATCACTTTAAATGACATGTAAGGGGGCCAAACGTCCTCCGGCAGGTATGGTGCGGAAGCTTGGAGAGGGGGTGCCAGCCCAGACGCCTTTCCTGTTATCTGACCTTGATTCAAAATTACGAAATCCGTCCCAAAATAGCCCTCGTGTTGCTTCAAAAAGGGAAGTTAATGTAGCTAAACTTAACTAAATCTACAATCCGACGTATTTTGTGTTTAGCTTCCTCATATAGTCAAAACAATAAAGTATGCACTTTGGGCCTCTTCCTTAGTCCGATTAATTTCAGAACTTGGAACAGATCCACCATTTTAAGATCAAAACAATACATAAAATTTTGTTCATCTAGTTTCCTGCATTTTTAAGTTGTCGCACTCATATACACACCAATTTTCTGGCAACAAATAGAAGATGCATTTGGCTTAAAACTTGATACAAATCTGCAATTTTGGTGTTGAGACCATATACAAATTTCATTCATCTAGCTCTCCGCGTTTATGAGTCATCATGTCCATAGACATACAGGCAGACAGACAGATATAATTTTAAAAATGAGTTATTTTTTTAATTCAGGGAAATATGAAACATTTAGACTCGTCTCAATCCTCAGATCGAATTTTTTGACGATTATAATGGTTTCTCTTTTTATACTTCGCATACGAAATAATAAAGATGAAATCCATATATTCAAATTGACATTTCAAAACTTGAAATTGAGTTTATTCTGATGATCATTTGAGTTATCATTTTGTGCCTTTTTACATAAATGTTCATAACGCGCATTTAAGAGACAGCAAATCAAACGCCATTATATTTCCCCTGATGACTGAAAACTCAAGCATAAATCCTTGTTTTCACAAAGACTCAAAACCTTCAACACAAATATTCACTCCTTAATGTTATCAAGTCAGATTTACTTTAAATTCCCCTTCAATAACTTCAATAAATCGCTTTGGGAAAAATAACCGGAACAAAATGCTGAATACATCCCAGGATTTTAATATCTCTTCCTTTTCATTCAAATCATAATTGTTCCACCACATTCCCATTTAAATCTGACTTACACGCCCGAAATTGGGATCTTAACTGTTAGAAGAGGAATAATTTCGACAGATCTACGAAATAAAGCATTATAAAATGACGATTCGGTGTGTTATCTTCTAATATCCCTCGAAATAGCACCCTCCTCCAACAACCCCTTACCTCAAAGCAAGAAAGCAAAGAGGATTAGGCATTAGGGGTTTTGGTAAAAAGGGGTGCCTAAAAACGTTCCGGTGGCATTGCCATGTAGACTGTTCTTAAAGAAAACGTTAGGAAATAAGAAAGGATTTATGCAGATATGTTGAAGATCCTTCCCCAACTTGGAAGGTATCAGTATGCAAAGTAGGGAGAAATGGTAATAGTAAATTTCATTCTTTATTTTATTTCATTTCGTTTTTATCTGTTGGAAATTTTTTTTGATCCGTCAATTGGGGAGGTTTTATCATCTTTTTGGTTCTTTCCTTCTACTTTTTTCTCCCACCATGATAGCGATTAGATTTTTCACGTTTTCTTTTAGGAGCTATAATCCGGGATATTCCCACCCCCGATTCCCCCTCTGCCCCATTTACGGGGAAGGGGGGTAAAACGAAGCGAAAGTGGCAAATCAGAAGTGTAATAAATAAAAATCAGAAAAAGAGTTAAGAGGGAGACGAAGGGAAAAAATATATAAAATAAAGGCTTTTCTTCTTTCGCAGACGCACGCATACAAAACGATGACGATTATTCCGCGACGGAGAGCGTTTATCGTAATCGTCGCGTGTGAATTGTCATCTGAGATGAGAGGGAATCAGATGCGGAGAGATGGGAGGTTTGGAAGCGAGAATTTCGAAGCGCAAGGGTTGAGAAAACGATGTTCTGTTAGAACACAACTGGGTTGAGGTGGGGCAAAGCCTAAATAGCTTTCGTGTAGGGTCAAAAACGGGTCCTTAATCAAAATAAATTAAACTAAAGCACCAAAAATACGTTAAATTTAGGTAGACGAGTTTCTCGTTTCATTGAGACAGAGAACCAGTTGGGGTCGGATTTTTTAGCGGTGATCTAATGACGAGAATAAGACCCCCATTTTCAAATTTTCACCCCACACTAGCAGGAGGACGCTTCGCCTTGAAAGATTAAACGACTACCAGATTTGGGTATATGGCAAGTCTTTGGAAGAATCCAATCCCGAACCATTGATTTTGCCACTTGACCAGAGGTTCCCAACCTGTGGTACGCGCACCCCTGGAGGTACGGTTGGTAATGGCGGAAACAAGAAAACATAACGATTAAAAGTTGCATATTTTTTTGTTTCCCCAAGTTTGCGAAAGTAATGTAAGTAAACGTGAAAGATGTGCAAATCGTAAAGCCTACACTCGAAATAAAGAAAAAGAAACCTGGTAGGTATTTGATTGTTATTTGGTTTTCACAGCTCCAGACACAGCGTTATATCTGACTTCATTTGAACCCAATTTCATAAAACTCGGCTCCAGACATAGCTTTATATCTGACTTCATTTGAACCCAATTTCATAAAACTCAGCTCCAGACATAGCTTTATATCTGACTTCATTTGAACCCAATTTTATAAATCTCTGCTCCATAAGACACACTCAAAGATCTCATGACAATTTTTTTTTGCACTTGAATAGTTGATTATTACGAACTGCAATTATTAGCTATCCTTATAGGTTAATGCGAAATTATTTCAATCCTGGTTTCGTTTGTTTTGGCGTTGAACTAATACTATTTTATTAGTGGATTAAAATGCAAAATCATATACAAGTCCTGTAAACGTTATTAATCCGAGTCATTTGACTCTTAAGCTAACCTAAGCCTTTAACGTTATTAATAAAAACTTCTGTGCATTGAGGGATGGTTTGGGGATGGATATGACAGTAGGGGGTTACGCGAAAATAAAAAAGACTAATCAAGGGGTACGCGAGGGAAAAAAGCTTGGGAAACCCTGCACTAGACCGCAACAACTCGGGGAAGTTGCTCCACAGATCAGGCCAACTGATTATTATATAGCAGAAGAAATGCAAATTCAAGACAGAAATACAATTTCCTAACTCGTAAAATTGTTTTTCAATGATTACTCCACAATTCTTTTCCATAAAATTTTAAAATTACAGTAATTTTTGCGATCAATGCGCAGTTAAATTTGGTGACACCAATCCCATTTCATCTAGTATATCTAGCCAAGTCATGAATAAAAGACTCATGGTAAAAGGCAACTGTGAATCAGTTCAACCTTGGAGCACTTCGATAACACCTGAGGGAAAAGTCTAACTTATCTCCAATGTCTGGGAATGGGTTGCTTTACAAGAGAATTTACAAAGGAAACAGGCCCATATTTGTGTTTCTCTTGGACGAAAACCTCCAGAAGCCACTCCCGCCGTAACGAGCAATTCGTCCCTGAAGAACACATAAGTCTACCAGTGTTTGAATAATGCTAGCTAAGAGCACAGCTATAGGGTAAAACCCCTACTTTATTCCTCCAATTCAAATTTCTCATCCATCTCATGTCTTAACCAGTAAGCTAATGGTGAGAAAAGCTGAAATCAAATTTCTTTGTATTAGTTAAGAAACACAGGTTACATTGTTCCTATTAAAACCAGCGGGAGTGGTCTCCCCTAAACTTTCTCGTATACTTCCCAAGAACTTGTCATTTCCCTTCTCCCCCCTCCCGAGCGTATAAAAAATCCGAACTTCCTGTAACCAATAATGCCATGACTATCCACTAGTTTCCCTTAGCACACGCCAAGGTCAAGAATATCGCCAAGCGCTCGCCAAGACGCAAAATGACCTTGCGTCATAGTAAGAAAATTGAATATGCAATTTGAACGCTTTTTTAACCGATTGAAACAAAAATTGGACACAGATCTGTAATTAAAGTTAGAAGGTCACTTACCAAATTTCATTTATCTAAAACATTGTGTTAAGGAGTTATCGTGTTCACAAGCATGCGATTATACAAACCGACAGACAGTCAAGCTTTTTACGGATTTAGTCCAAAATTTGATTAGGACCTACATTCCTGATGATAAAACTGTGCACCAGATTTTATCCATCTGGCTATTTAAGTTTTTGAGTTATCGTGTTCACATGAATGCGGACAGACAAACTTCCCGTGGACGGATTTTGTCCAAATTTTGACAGAAACCTACAAACAATGTGCAAAAATCACGTATCTAATTTCATCCCTCTAGCTCTAACCGTTTTTGAGTTATCGTGTTCACAGACAGACATAATTCCAAAATTGCTTTTTTCGGACTCGGGAGGGTCTAAAACGTGGAGATTCATCAAAATCTCGAGTTCAATTTTTGACGATTACAATGCTTTTTCTTTGTAAACTTCGTATACGAGAAAGTAAAAATCTATGACATTTTTTTTATACGGCTCGTGTTCCTTAATTTATGCTTAATATGATAATGTGATGTATTTATAAAGATAAGACTGTGATGTATTTAACCATTTTAAATTTATTAGATAATAAGAAGTTTTGTAAAAATCACATTGATGTTTCTTTTAAAAGTACTTGTTGTGCTTTTACAGATGAATTAGAATATCCCGACTTCATTCTGAGATGAAAAATTTTTCATGCTAGCAAGTGTACAGTTCTACAGAGTACACACTTTTACATATAGTGTTTTATAATAAAGAGTTTTTCAGTGTTTTTACAGCGGAATTTTTTCATTTTAATTATTTTCTAGCTTTTAATCCTGAAACTATTGTTCCTCAAACTCACTACCAGATGGCTCCACTGGTACGAAATCAAAATTTAATTTAATCAATGATTAACAGATAATCAAGTTTTTAATACATAAAAACAGAGTATTGTCATCGAGAACACACATGTAGAAAATTTCGAAACTTTATCCCATCATGAAGTAAGTGCAAAATCGATTACAAAATTTCATCTTTACAAAGATAAAACAAATCAAATAAAGTAAATATGCACAATAAAGGGCATTCCTATTTCCTATCATTCTTTCTCTGTGTGTGTTTTTCTCTTACATGAATAGGGCCGCGGTGGCCTAGTGGTAAGGTCTCGGCCTTGGGGCCGGAGGGTTCCAGGCCCGAGACCCGATTCCACTGAAGATCAGCCGTGTATGGGGCCTGTTGCACGCTAAATCATACGTAGTGGCCAAACGTCCTCTCGTTGGTGTGGCGTGGAAGTTTGGAGAGGGGGTGCCAGCTCAGGTGTCGTCCTCATCATCTGACCGAGGTTCAAAATTACGAGGTCCGTCCCAAAATAGCCTTCGTGTTGCTTCAAAACGGGACGTTAATATAACTAAACTAAACTCTTACATGAATACTCCCTTTTTAAAAGCACGCGTTTTAAGACTTACGTGAAAACAGTCATCAAGTCCTGCTAAGTTCTGTTTTTACTATAATTATGTTTTTACGCTTTAGAGTAAGAGATAAAACTCATTTTGAAAATGGATTTCATTTGTTACAATGCACTTTAAATAAATTAATCCTTCATGATTCTTTAAATCATTTTATGACTAAGAATAAAATAATCTGCCTTACTTAACCTATTGAACCTTGTTGAGGACCGATACGCCCAAAAACTTTCAGAACGGCATTATAGGTTTTTACCTGTGATTTTGTTCAAAATTATCCCATCCAATATTACTATCACATCTATATACTTTCGTTAGTCTGTCAACTTGATTTTTTTAAACTTTATTGCAATTATCTTAAAAACATGCAAATGTGCTACACGAATGCCGAGATATTGAGACTGGTACGATTTCTTTTTCAAAAACTTTAAATGATGAAGGATGATTCATTGAACAGAGGGAAATATTACGTATAAGGTCGTTTCAATTATCTTAAAAACTTTAAACTGAAATAACTTCTCAGAGATTCACTAGACTTCTCTAAGAAGGCATACAATGAGAAAAGCAATGAGCTATGGGGCTTCAGCCCCCACACCCCAGAGCTAAATCAAAATTCTTGATTTTTTTTTTTTTTTAAATCACTACACCTGTTTGTTTTTGATATATTTTTTAAAATAAATAAATGCTTGGCAACATCGTTTTCTGACTTGACAGGCTCGAAAGTTTTCCCTCTTTTTTAGTCATTCCACTCGTACTAGTAGATTTACCGCTGCCGAAAACATTTTTTGCGATTTATTTCATTGCGTTTTTATTAAATTATCGAAAGTATTGTAGCGTCCTTTGTTATTCTTTTTGTCAGGTAAGTCAAGTTAAAATGTTTTGACTTACATAAGCCATGAAATCATGACGATACAAAATTTTACGACCTCATCCCCCCATATCAAAATCCTGGATTCGCCACTGGTTAAACGTCATCCCCCCCCCCCTTTTCCAGTATGTCTTCCAATCCACATTCCAATCGAAGATCATTTTTTATTGTCTAAAATTGACATTTATCGTGTGAAAATACGACACTGTTTCCAAGGCAGTTATCTGCAACGTTAGAAAGCCTATCTAAACCTTCTAGGGCAATGGTAAAAGATCTGATACGAAAATCCGAAAGTTTTGGTTATGTTCAAGACGGTTTCAAAGAGAGGGCTGGGTGTTTTAATATAAATAGATTCTTATTTTTTTCATTGTGAAGTCAATTTTGAAACATCATCGTCAAATGACAAATGTATGTTTTGTGTTTTGTTTGCCTTGTATTGTTTTGGTTTTATCTGCTTTGTGTTCTGTTTGGGGTTGTGTCTTGTGTGTTGTATTGTTATCACCGCCGTTTTGTTGCGCATTTTTGTGTCTGTAGCTGTTATGTCACTGTATTTTGTATGCTTTTTTTTGCTTTATGTTTGGTTTGGGGTTGTGTCATGTGTCTTGTATTGCAATCACCGCCGTTTTGTTGTGGATTTTTGTGCCTGTAGATGTTATGTCACTGTATTTTGCTTGCTTTTATTGTTGGTTTTATGTTCGGTTTGGGGTTGTGTCTTGTATTGTTATCACCGGCGTTTTGGTGTGCATTTTTGTGTCTGTAGCTGTTATATCACTGTATTTTGTTTACTTTTTTTCGCTTTATGTTCGATTTGGGTTGTGTCTTGTATTGTAATAACGACCGTTTTGTTGTGCATGTTTGTGCCTTTAGCTGTTATGTCACTGTATTTTGTTTGCTTTGTTTTTTTTGCATTATGTTCGGTTTTGGGTTGTGTCTTGTATTGTTATGAACGCCATTTTATTACTTATTTTTGTGTCTGTAGCTACTATGTTAATAAGTGCATTAACTCTGTGATATTGCTCTTAAGTAACACCTCTTTTTAAATATTTAACTTGTTTTTTAAGTATGGTGAGGTTACTTCTGATAATGCCGGCAACCCTAATTCGTACTCATGTTTCTCTTTCCCAGGGGGGTCATCAAAAAACTCTACAACCATTGAGTTGAGTCGACCTTCCTGGATTATGGAATGGAATGGAGCATCTCATCTGACATCTGCCCACTGTAACGCAAAATCTGTTTTAGTTCTTTAAGTTGCTCAATGGACCCCAGAATTAAATAAGCGCTATACATTTGGCATATGTCACAAAAGAATTTAAATTTACTAAGCTATAATTTTCAGAACAGATTTAAATCTTTAATAAAAGTTCGATGTTTCTCTTCTGTTCCTGTAGAATTTTAATGGCTCGAAACTTTTCCAAAACTTTTCTTTTTTATGTTGTTCAAGAATCCTTGTTTCCAGAAAGTTCTAACTAGACCACTAACGTTCAAAGTGCAGCCATCAAAGAAACCCTTCTAAATACACATTTTACCAATCCCAAAACGGTTTTATTAACCACGGCCCGCGGATTACTTAGGATGCTTAGATCTCTCGCAAAACCAGCCAGAATTCCGAAATGGCGAATCCAAAATCCTTCTTTCCACGGAGCGAAGACAAATCGGGAAAGATTACAGCCACAACACTTTTCAGATTTTGGGATGCCAAACCCTCTCTGCTCCTTTCCACTCCACGAATGCTTATTTATTTTTTGGAGAAGCATTAAGATCCATTTTCTATTTTTTTTTATTTTATTCCACTTAATATGCAGTGTCTTCTATAGGCCGGGAGAATCAAAATCATGTATATCATTATCTCTTTTCGCTTTGAAACGGAGAAATGTAATTTTTTTTTCAAGATTTTTTCTATCTCTTTTTCTCCGTTTCATTTTTTTAAGTACCGCGTAAAGATTTTATTTTATTCAAATCTTTCGCTTTTAAGTAAACGCTGTGGGATTTATACAGAATGACTGTGTGTGTGTGGAATATTAAATGCTACGTAAATAAGTGCTTCTTTTTTTTCTTATAATGCTTGCTATGTTTTATGGTGCAGACGATTTTTTTTTCTTCCAATGAAAACGATGGAGGGAAAAAAAATTCTAAGTAAGTATAGAATATTATTAATATTTCTTGTTTCACTTCTTCGAAGAATAATTTATTTATCTGAGGCTAAAAAATTAATCATAAAACAAGTACTTTTTACACTTCTTAAGAATCGTAATTAATAGCGACAGGAAAAAAACTTAATAATTTTCTATTCGATTCGAAGGATTAAAGATAAAAACTACTGAATCGTCATTTTTTCATCCAAATCTTCGCACCATTTTTTCAAGCGTTCCAGTTCTTTGGTTTTTAAGATCGTCTTTTCAATTACACATTAGTATTATAAAAGTAGTAGGAAAAAATGATACATTTTTACTGATTGTGCATAAAACTAGAAAACTATATTAATGACACCAAACAATTGTCGAGTTAATGAAGAAGAAATCCCAGAGTAATAAATAATTAGTTACTCGAATTGACTGGATACCCAAGACGCGGTGTAATTCAGTGGTTAATGCCCCATTAAGTACTTTAATTTAAATACCGCTGTTTCTTTGTCGAATTAAGAATACAAATTACCATTTAGATTCTTTTCCGCCGTTTAATACTAAGTAAAAGAGCAAAAACTAAAAACTGCCCGAGTTAAATTTTCTGTAATGATTTGCTAATTTTTGACAAGATTTTATTAATTTGAATTTGATTTCACGAATTCTAACAAGTCTTTAATCAACTGAAATTTTATTATATAGGAAATTTTATATTAATTACAATTAACTTTTTCTCTTACAGGATAGTAAAATTAGTTTTATTAATAATTGTGGTTTGTCAATGACTTTAGAAGAATTCTGGTGATTTACACTCCGAATAAAATTCTGCTAAAAAATTGCTGTAAGTATTCCTTTTCTTAATTTGTGTATCAACGAGCATTTTTGTTTTATTTATTTATTTATTTGAAAGTGAGGTTCATTTTTGCTTGGGATGTTTACTATTTTAATGAATGAAAGTAAAATGAATTAAAGTATGGAAATATACCAAAAAGTTTATTAATAAAATAAACAAATGATAATTTTTAACAGAAATTATTTTAGTGCTGATTCCCAAGATTCTAAGAAAGGAATTTTAAAAGAATGAAACCTACTTTCAGAATCGGGAAGTTAAATTGCAGCTTTATGATTACTTTAAAAATATTTTTAAATTGTGTCAAATATTTTTAGGAAAAATTATCTGATATTTAAAATTGATAATTTAAGAATTTCAACTTGCTTGTTAAATTTTCGTTCATTTATTAAAATGTTCTATTTCATTCGGCACAAAATATTTTATTGGTAATTAGTTTCAGTGCTAGAAAAGTATGTTTATAATTATTGAATTATAATAATAAATACTGAATATTTCAATATCTTGTAGATCTTATCAGTTATATATGAAGTAATTAAAGTATTTTAAACAATTTTTTAAAGAAGAAGCAAATGTCTAAAAATTACATTAACTTTGTTAACAACTGCAAATTATTCTTAGTTTCCACGTATTTTATATCATGCGGGGAAAAAATTTATGTTTTTATGGATGTCTAGAAAAGAAGGATTTTTTTCTTTTTCTCTAAATAAAAAAAGATGTCAAATGCTAAAATTTGAAGCCAAAATCTATTAAAAGAACAATATAAATGTTATCCTTTTTTTCTGTTAACTCGATTATTGTTAAAAATCATGTGAATAATTTCAGAAAAAATTCTGCTTATAGTTAAAACTGATATAATTTTTTTAAAAAATAGAAAATTTTAAGTAACTGTTTATTTATTTATATAATTAATCTGCAAAGACAGGAAAACGATCTCGTGTCTGAATAACGTCAATACCGATCACTCCAACATTTTCCACATAGTTAATTTTTGGAATACAACGTCTGGTGAAATTATATGTATTTAATTGTAGTTATAAAATATAATAATTTGTGCATTAAATCAGATTTATTTTTTAAAAAAGAAATCTAATATCAAGTTCTTTAATTTGCTTATCTGCTTATGATTGATCTTTTAATTGGAGATGAAATCTATTTTGTTCCATTTGGTG
>BGPR01000308.1:122949-144184 GCA_013235015.1 Araneus ventricosus | reverse complement strand
TAACAGACGAGACTTTCGAATTAGCCAAGTTCCACATGATATGGAAATACACTTTATGTAATGATTATCCACTTCGCCTTATTACATAAAGCTCTCTTAACCGTAAATGAACTACACTTTGAAGACGTTTAATACAACCCAATTAAAAATAAAACTAAACTGGAGTAACTTTAAACACAATGTTACCACTTCTTACACTTGCTTCTTAAACCAAGAACAAGAATCCCATACCCTTCCAACAACACAAGGCGATGATCTTCACTATTTCGAAATACCTCTCGAACCCTCTGCTTCAGAGGGTATTTGCAGGTGTAGAGAAAGCTGCAGAAACCAACTTAGCACTCGAGAAACCACTCGAAAATCGCCTGCTACCGAGGATCGTGGGCGATCGAGTGGAGAGGCCCACTCCAAACACCTCTCTTGTAAAGGAACGATAGTCAGTCCGTCAGTCCTCAGGGGTCAATACAGCTGGGATTTGTAGAACGTCCACAAAGCTGACCTTATCTGCTGTGTTTGCAAATGTATGAAAATTTCTTTCCCAGTATGTAATCACGATTTAACTTGTTTAGTTCTGTTATGTGAAAGACCAGCTTCAAATTAAGGCCAGTTGGTAAGAGAATCTCATTTTGAAAGTTTTTTTTTATCTTCCTGAATTTAATTCATTAGCTGGCCTTCAAATTAAGGCCAGTTTGTCAGAGAAGTTAATTTTTAAAGTTTTTTATCGTCCTGAATTTAATTCATTAACTGGCCTTCAAATTAAGGGAGAAGAGAGTAGAAAAGTTAATTTTGAAAGTTCTATTTTTTTATCGTCCTGAATTTAATTCATTAACTGGCCTTCAAATTAAGGGAGAAGAGAGTAGAAAAGTTAATTTTGAAAGTTCAACTTTTTTATCGTCTTGAATTTAATTCATTAACTGGCCTTCAAATTAAGGCCAGTTTGTCAGAGAAGTTAATTTTGAAAGTTTTTTATCGTCCTGAATTTAATTCATTAACTGGCCTTCAAATTAAGGGAGAAGAGAGTAGAGAAGTTAATTTTGAAAGTTCTATTTTTTATCGTCCTGAATTTAATTCACAATACGGCGCGTTGTGTGTTGTTTCATAGCATAATTAAGAAAATGGAGTCTGCAGTTTGAACTTCTTCTAAAGGGTCCAAAGATCGATACAGATCTACAATTTTGGTGTCAAGACCACCTATCGAATTTTATTTCTCTAGCTCGTTGCAGTTTGGAATTAGCGTGTTCACATATACTAAGCTCATCCAGAAAGTAAGTACTGTTTGCGCATATCTCCAGCACATCTGACAGCACGAAGGTCGCGCATGCGTGGCTACATCCTTCAACTCGAGAACGAATTAGCCTAACCATTTCGTTTGTTTACGTTACCGTTTGAAGTCATTGTTTCTCGGTAATCATGTTTAAAACAATGATCGGCCCGCCAACTGTGAAATAAGAGCCGTGATCAAGTTTTTGAACGTGAGAAATGTTCGACCTTGTGAAATTTATCGCCACATAAGTGAAAGTCAGTCCGGACCTAGCTTCACTCGACTTCCATTTGTTTTCTCATCTCAAGAAATTTCTTGCCGGCCAGCAATTTGAAAGTGATGATGAGATCAAGGTAAACGTCCAGAACTGGTTCAGGTCGCAGGCGGCGGAATTCTACGAAGCGGGTATGTTGCAGTTAGTGCCAAGATATGACACATGCCTTAATTCGCATGGTGAATATGTCGAAAAGTAGTTTAAGGTGTGTAGATTTTTCTGTAGTAAAATATAAATGAAAACAAATTGCTAATCTTTTTTAATACCAAAACGGTACTTACTTTCTGGATGAGCTTTGTACATGGATAAGCAAATGTCAACAAGTTCACGGATTTGGTTCAAAATTTGAAACAGATCTATAATTCTCGTGATAAAACCACATAGAAAATGCCACCTATTTGACTGGTTGCGTGTTTTGAGTCATGGTGTTCACAAATGCCCAGATGGACAGATTGAGAGACCCAGACGGATTTCACCCAGCATTTGATAGAAATCTACAATTTTCTTTATAAAGACCGCACACCAAATTTCAATCGCCCTGCTCGCTTCCTTTTCACAGATAGACATAATTCCAAAATTGTTTTTCTGGACTCGAGAAGGTCTGAGACGAGCCGATTCGTCAAAATCTCTATGTCAAATTGTTTGATAAGTACAATACTTTCTCTTTGTATACAAGAAAGTAAAAATGTCTATTGTGTCGAATTTACGAATGACCTTCACCTTTTTACTTTCTCGTATACGAAGTATACAAAGAGAAAGTATTGTAATCGTCAAAAAATTCGAACTCGAGATTTTGACGGATCTCCACGTTTTAGACCTCCCTGAGTCCGAAAAACACAATTTTGGAATTATGTCTGTGTGTGTGTGTCTGTCTGTGAACACGATAACTCGAAAACTATTAGAGCTACGGGGATGAAATTTGGTATGTTGTCTTTAAATATAATTTGTAGGTTTCTGTCAAATTTTGAACAAAATCCGTCAACGGAAAGTCTGTCTGTCTGCATGTTCGAGGTCATGCGAACGCTATAACTCAAACACTTGAAAAGCCAGATGGATAAAATTTTATACACAGTTTTATCGTCATAAATGTAGGTCCGTATCAAATTTTGGGCCAAATCCGTCAAAGGGTTGACTGTCTGTCGGTCCGTATAATTTACATTCGAAGAGAATCCGTTATCTACGCGCATGCGTACCCGAAGAGCGGAGAGGAATTTCATTACGGAGTAGCGAATTACGTCAGTTTGTCCTTGAGTCGGTAAGAGAAGAAAATCGTTACGCATCTCTTTGAATTTCCTTTTTTGCCTAGATATTTTTCAATCACTGTAATGAAAAACCTTCTGTTAGTCATTGGATTATAGGTAACAATAGGTTCGAATTTTTTTAGCCACGCGGGGGAAGGGGAAACGTCACCTTTTTGGGGAAGTATACGAGAAAGTTTTGGGGAGAACACTCCCGCTGGTTTTCTAAATTTCTCACACAGCGGCGCCAACACTTTACCTTCTCATGTTTCGAAGATAGGAGAAGGCAACAGCAGAAAATATGGGATCATAAAAAGTCTTTCAGTCTAAAGATTATGATTCCGAATTCTTCAGCCATTTTGAATTGGAAGGAATATTAAAATCCATGCTCTTTGTATTCAGATTAACTAACAGAAGAAATATATGTTGAAGAGAGGGCATAATCAACTAATAAATAAAAATGCGAAAAAATTCGACGGGAGGCTATCTCTGCGAAACGGCCCCTGGGGTTGAGGGGCGTAGACTTACTTACCTTACTCAACTATGACTTTCTGTGACTAAAGTTGTTTTATGTGACTAAAGTGGCTCTATGTGACTTTGACCTATGACCTTTCTCTGTTAAATGAATTAATCTGAATGAACTCATTGATCTGAAATGAATTAATTATTAATTTGTTAAAATCCAGTTAATATACCTCTCAGAATCGATGCGTGCGCGCGCATTCGTCGCTGTGACGCCATCAAAATTCTTCGTGATTTTCACCAACTTTGCACCTAGACAGTGAATAAACCATAATTACAAATTCTAAAATTATTTTTGCAATCGTCAATGTCTACCTTTCTCTGTTAAATGAAACTAAAACTAACTCTATGTCATTTCGTTGCGGAGCTATAAGCGTTTAACTTCACCACGAAATTCAACGTAATTGAACATTTCTTGAGTATTATTCCGCGTGAACGTAAGATCGATGAATGAATTGCCAAATGTACCTGGATAGTCTGCGTGCGCGCGCATCAGTCGCTGTGACGTCATCAAAATTGTTAGTGATTTTCACCAATTTTGAAGCTCGACTGTGACTACACCTTATTCCCAAATTCTAAAATTCTTTTTGCAATCTTCCATGTCAACCTTTCTCTGTTAAATGAAACTAAAACCAATTAACTCTCTATATTATTTGGGTGCGGAGCTATAAGCGTTTAAAATTACCACGAAAAGCGTCATAATTTTTTCATTTCCCAAAACACCATTAGACCACTATGGAGAGAGATATGTATAAATCAAAATGGAGCACTAAGGAAGGTACGAGAGGTTTATCAAAGGCCTACGCTTAAATAAGACTCTTGATCATGGCCACATTTAAGAGTAACTATATTGTCGTGGTTTCGTCATTTTTACTTTTTAAAGTAAGGGTGGAATTAACCCTCTGAGCGGTTAGCTATTTTGATGTATACTATCTTTAAAGTCTTAAAAATTTGCTTTTAAAGTGAATAATTGGATATTTCTTGCGTTTATTCAAGTCTTCGAAATGTTAAGAATATTTTATCCATGTTAGTTTAAGAAATTATATATACGAACATGAATACCTGCTTTTGAACTCAATATGAGAAACGGAAAAATACGTTAAAACGCTTAGAGGGTTAATATAATGGAGCATCAACCGACGCATTATTCTATATCAATCTAAAAGTATTTTTAAAAGAACAAAGGAAAAAATAATGTAGACATTTAAGACAAGTATAAGTTTATTAAATTAAAATTACATTTTTAAAATGGTTTTTACGATGTACATTTGTAAGCTTCTGAGTTTACGAATATTTTAAGTTTATACAGGGATTTCCCACTGAATCATATGCAGGGATTTTTCACATATGTGATCACTTAATCTGACTCCTGACTGATAGCCTGTATTTAATGTAAAAGGCCACGATGGTGTGATATCTAGCCTTTGAGAGTATCGTGAGTTGCTCCATTCCCATTTCTGTCATTTGTCTGGATCTGGTGCATATTAGTCTGGAGTCAAACTTTCAACTTGATGTGGCACAGAAATTTAGCTTTTTCCTTACGAGTGGTACGAACGTTGTACTAGTAGAATTTTTTTCTCTGGGTAAGGGCAGAGGCGGTTTTCCGCACAGGTGCTAGAGGCGCTCGCCTCGTGCCTCGAGACCCTGGGAGCGCCTCAAAATATATTCTCGTACATCGCAGTGCTAAGTCGACGCCGAAGTTCCGACATTGGGCAGGGGAAGGAGCCTCGAAACAATTTTGGGCCTGTGGCTGCATATTGCCAAAACTCCACCACTGGCTAAGAGCTGGCACGGATACTTTACGAGAAAGTGATTAGAATTTCCCTCATCTTGCGGTACTGATCTGTTGGCCATTTAATCACCATATATATTTTATCATATTATATAATTTTATTTAACTTGGTTTGTTTCATGTTTGTAAACATGGAATTTTGTAGTCTATTTTGCATTCACTTCCTAACGTGCTGGAGTTTTGAATTTTTTCTTATATATTTCTCGACGACAAAATAATTTCAGAAGTTATTATCAGTTAATCGATTCATTTAATTAAATTTTGATTAAATACGCGTGGCGCCATCTGCTAATGAATTTGGGAAAAAATGATTTTAGATACCATAATATTTAGAATAATGAATTAAAGTGGTTAAAGTTTAAAAATAGACAATAATTAAAATAAGAGTAATTCCTACTTTTTAGCACACTAAAAACAATTTTTAAAAACACAAATCAAATCAATCAATGTCAGATCAATCAAATCAATTCCGCGTCTAACGAATCATCAGAATGAAAACCCACTGACAACATACCTTTAGATTCTGAGGAAACTTCTGGCTGTGGAATACTGTAAGGCGTTTTTTATGTAATGGAAAGATATGGATTATCTAAGAATTAGAAATAGTAGCAAGAGCCGGGTTGGGAACTGAACCGACAGAATGGCTCATAATCTATTTTATGTTGGGAGGATAAAACTTTATGAATTTCTTCTCTGAATATATTAGAGCGATTACCTATTAGAGAGTGTACCTATTTGGCTATCATACTTGTTTCCATTCAACTAATATTTTTAAAAAACCTATACTTTTGCGTCATATCATTAAATTTATACGATTTCTAGGCTTGTTACTTTGATGAAATATATTTTACAATAATTAATAAATAAAATGTTTTTGGGAAAATTATAACTAAGACTGTCATGTGTAATCTGCGTCGAGTAGTATATCTGGAATTAAACATTCATAAGTCACATATCATCAAATCACAAACATCATATCATCGGTTCGAAATTCCTATAACGGGTTTTCCTTGTCCTGCTTGTCGAAACTTTAAACTGCCTCACAAGTTGTATTATATTAAGCACAAATAAGCTTTAAAAAGAAATATTTTATAATGGAAACTACACAGCTTAATGGAATGTGTGACAGATATTATTTCAACAAAACTAAAAATACCAAATTTTATAAATGCAAATTAGAAGACTATAATTACACATGAAACAGAGAGAGATAAAACTATATACTTATGAAATTGTCTCGAATATATATGCTGTTTATTCAATATTCCATTTTTAATCTTTTATTTGTTTTATCAAATTCTCAACTTATATTCAAAGGCGAAAAAAGTATTTGTTATTTTCTAGAATTACTGAATACTCCTTTTATTACAAATTTATCATGCGGAATTAAATATTCAATTCATTTTCTTAGGTATGTATATTATAATGCTAATGTTTATGTGAAACATCATGTCTCATCCAATTAGAAAACGAAAAACTTTATACTTTATAAAATTACTTATCATGATTTTAAAATAAATTTGAACTTGCTCTATACACTTATAAAGCCTCCTAAACTCAACTTTTATATCACCATGTCACTCTCATATTTGATTCACACGCGAAAAAGGTATTTGTCATTTTTTATATTTACTCAGGATTCCATTAGTTACAAATTTATCTTGCGGAAAATAATAATTTAATATATCATTAAACATATACTTCATAATATTAATAATTATAAGAAACTTCGGGCTCTCTTCTAATTAAACAGCCAAATATCTTTCCAAACTATTAAAAATTACCTATCATACTATTAAACATAAATGTTACTGAAACACACGTAAAAACCCCCCAAAACTCAACCACCAAAGTTCTCAAATCTCAATCAATCCCAAACTTCGCCAAACCGAAGCCCTCCTGTCAATTTCACAACCTACAGCGCATGCTCAGCATGTACTCCAATGAGATGCCAAATCCCCGCTACGTCACAACTTTGTCCGCCGAAAATCAAATCGCGTTTTATTGACACCTGGCTCGAAAAGCTTAAACAAAGTGCTGTATAATAGGGGTTTAAACTAATCCCTATTGATCTAGTTCGTTTGCGTTTTTCTTACATTCTTTTTTTCTTCGGGGGGTTTTCTGCCTCCGATTGGAGGACACGATTTTGGGGGGAGGCAATGGGGGGGTAGAGACGATATCGGGAAAGAGGTGATATTCACTTTCTTTAATTGTCACCCTTGACAATAGTCGTGTCAAAATCGTTGTCAATCGGTTCTTCAGTATATTGGTCTTTCTATATTTCTTAAGGCTTTTGAGATGTATAATTCGACTTCATCACAGGTAAGAGAATTAACGAGTTAATGCGCCTTCATAGTTAATTAACATTAAAGATAGGTTAAAAGATATTCTACAGCTTGAGTTTATTATAATGTTTCATTTGATGTATATGGATTGGAAAAGTAATTGTCGCATAGTTTTGTTACGAATTTCGCTTGAAATTACATATTTAGACCTCAGAAATTGTACACTTTCTCAGTTATTAGAAATTCTAATATAATTTCAAACTTCCCGAATCAAATTATTGCTAATTTTGATACTTCAGTATAATTTGATACAGTTAAATAAAAAATTCGTCAGAGAGCTAATATTTTTTATTTCTCAGAAATATATTTAATACCGCAGCAAAAAAAAAAAACTATTACACAAAATAATCCTAAAAAAATTAACAGTTTCCAATCAATCTTTGCAATTATAATTTTGTTTTGAAGCCAACAATTTGTTGTAAAAATGTATTAAAATGGTAAATTACAAGAAAGCTAACATTAAATGCATAATAAATTGTTCAATATTAAACCACTTAACTTAATAGTTTTCTTTGCTGTCTAATAAGATGCTCCCTTCTGTTTTGAAAAGAGGCTGTCGTTTTCATTTATCTCTGAAAGGATATAATACTTGAGATATTTATAGATTCTACGTAATTTTTGTGCAAAATTATAAAGCTAATTAATGATTAAATTTTAGTTTCAAGACAAAAAATGCAAGAATTCGATGTACGAGTATTCTCGGGTTTTTAAGTTAAGCGGTTAAGAATCAAAGATTAATATAACGAATGAGAACGCGTTGATATTTCTTTGTTTTGACATTATTTCAATTAATTAGATCTCTATGTACAAATACTTGAAACAAAAACTTTATTGATAAATCAATAAGTTTCCTGTAATTCGAACCACCCTTCTCTAATTGCATAAACAATAATAATATCAAACATTTATTCAAAAAAAATTATTTTTATTTAATAAAAAATTTCATATTTCATTTAGACTTTAATTTCGAGTAGAATTGACGAGTATGAAAGCATAATTAACATTGAATGAGAAACTGAAGCAACGAAATTAAAATCAGGTCACGGGTTTAATGAACTTGGGAAACAAAATTTCTAAATTGAGCAATTTTTTTTTGAAATTTTCATAGAATTTTTGTTATATCTTTCTTATGCTGTCAAAAGATTCAGCAAATTTGTTGGTAACTTTTTGATTTTTTTAAAATAAGAAATGAATGAAACTTATTAAAATAATGTAAAACTTCAAATTGTTCCAAGGATATTAAAATATAACGTAAAATTATTTTTCCAGATTATTCAAATAGTTATGTTGGTTACATAAATTATTCTGCATGTTTAACACCATTGAAATTATAATTTTTGGTTCATGTATAGAATTAGATTTTTCTTAAGAAAATTTTCAAATGTCATTGAAATAATAACCCACGAGAACCTCAAAGCAAAAAAGTTATTAATAAATTATTTATTTATGCTAAATTCTATTAAAACATGCTCATGAAACATATGAGAAAAGTTTCAGAATTTTAGCTAAACATATGATGAGCATGGAATATTTTAAAATGCGGATAACGTCAGGGAACTTCATTTTGAGAAAATGCTTAAAAAACCCCTTAAAATCCCTTTTTAACCGCTTAATGACCGATTTATTTTGTAACCTACGGTATTTAGGACGAGTTAACTCGGGATAAGTCCTTAAAGGGTTAAAAGATCCATTATATAAAAAAAAATGGTTATATTCAGTGAAGGAATAAAGATATTATAAAATTCTTTTCCCAAACAAGACAAGTAATCTGTTTGTTAACCGCTTAATTTAACAGCCCGAGAATACTCGTGCATCGAATTATCGAAATTTCAGTCTTATAAACTAAAATTGAATCATTAATTAGCTTTATAATTTGACACAAAAAATATGTAGGATCCATGAACATCTTAAGTATCCTATGCCTTCTTAGATGAATGAAAACGATAGCCCCTTTCCAAAACAGGAGGGGTCATCTTATTAGATAGCAAAGAAAACTATTCAGTTAAGTGGTTAATAAAAGATTAAAATCTAATATTCCAATTTTGGACGATTTTTATATTTTTATTGTTCATTGCATCTTTGCAAATTTCGAATCATTATATGCTAACATGAATTTAGGTGGATATATACCTTCTTTGTGAAGTTGCCTATCATATTCTGCTCACTCAACAAACGATTTTTAAGACTTTTAATTGAATGATGAACATCAAAAAGCCATGTACCGAAAAGTGGACCCAGATTTTTATCTATTTATTCACAAAGTATCCTTTTGGCCATTTCTGTTCCTGATTTGAAAGTTGTGTCTGACCATAATTACGAGTTCGCACACTTGGCTTCCAAAGGGAAGCAAAAATCTTTTTATTTGTGTTTCAACATTTTATCAATAGAAATTGTGAATACAATGCGTTTTGACAGAAAAACAATTGCTGAACGTAAGCAAAATAACAAATTAAAATGCAAAAGTTATAAAGAAATTGCAAAAACTTCCTTTGTAAATTTTAACACATTATTAATATAAATTTATGTAATTGAAGGCAATTGAAAAGAAAATGGAAAAAAATTGCAATTAGAAAATAAAGCGGTCTCCACTTTCCACTGAGTCTTTGTTTGGCAGGAACTCCAATGAGTTGCGCTGATTATTATTTTTTTTTTCCCTGAAATGCTGGTTCTCTGAGTTTTCAGAGATTGCGTTGTTTGGACTCGAATCAATAAATATTAAATGAATAAATTAGAGTTATCATAATTTATCAGAAAAATATGCTTCATAGCATTTTTGGGAGAAAGTATTTGTCAGAAAGAAACTTAATTTAAACAATTCATAATAATGTTGTAAAACATCCAAGCCAATGCTTATTACATCTTTACCGAATATTTCCAGTAGAAAACAATGTAATAGCTTTTATTTCACTATTTCATTTCAAAGAATGACTGATATCAATGCGTTATTTCAATCAAATAAATAGAATTCTGTTCAAAATTCGTAGATTATTTTTTAAATGTTATAAAATCAGCTCAAAGTAGAAAATATCTGTGTTTGAATTGCCATAATACATTTTAGATTTGAAAAAGTCAGTAATAGAACCTTAGCAGAAATGTTGCCTTAATGGTAAAAGAATTTATTCTTAAGTCATTTTTGTATACAAACATGTTTTATTGTTGTATACTTGAGAGTCCTTTCTAAATTAATGGCAAATTATCACACTACTTTGGAAATTTCTTTGTAGGCGAGATTCTGGATTTGGTCTCAACAATTTTTCATTTTATTCTTCGAAAAAGTAATGATAATGTATTCCATGAGGGTTGGTCTATTTTCAGAAATATATAAAAAAAACATTTCTTCTCCAAATTTTCAATAGAAGCAGTCAGAACTTTATCTATAACTGAAATCGTTACATTTTATAAGAAATAGATTTTTCATCATCGTGCACAATTGTCTATCAAATAATTTAAAAAGAA
Source organism: Araneus ventricosus (assembly GCA_013235015.1). Taxonomy (NCBI): domain Eukaryota; kingdom Metazoa; phylum Arthropoda; class Arachnida; order Araneae; family Araneidae; genus Araneus; species Araneus ventricosus. The sequence continues at coordinate 133,296 of BGPR01000308.1, read as the reverse complement.
TTTTTATACCAAATAAACGCATGGTAGAGGAAAAAATGTTGGAATTTGCAGCAGCAATGAAAATCCAACAGAAACTACCAGAAACCCTTAAGTATTTTATAAGTATTTTGAAATCATTTTATTTAAATTACATCTAATAATCAAGTATTTTTTTTAAAAAATATATGTATCATAAATCATCTTAAACCGTCTTTATAGTATTAAATAAATCAAATATGAACTTTCTGCTTTTAAGTGCATCTGTGGATTTCTCCTGCTACCTATTTTACATAACAATTTTTTTAATCTTTTGATATAAAACATATCCGAGTAATAAAACTTTAAAATGCTTTCGCAGAGAGAAACTTAATAAAGTAGATAGATTTTAAGCAGTTAGAAATGCAAAAGCATACCAAGTTGTTTCATAAAAAGAAGTTTCTCCAGTAAATCGATTTTTAAATAAGCTTAGTTTATAAATGAGTATTATTAATTCTTGAACTTGAACTACTTCTCTTACGCCACATACATACAATACAAGTATTATATAAGTAAATATAAACGAATCACTCAGTGTACTAAGCAATTCCTTTTCCAAAATGAAAATGAATAAGAATAGTGCATAGTTAATAAAAAAAGGAATAATATTGAATACAACAACAATAAAGCAAAATATAATTGAAAGAAGTGAATAAAAGGAGTAAAAATATAAAACTAAATGACAACAGTTCACCCAGAATTGATACTATAAATGTTAGTAATTAAAAGTAACAATATTTCACAAGGAAAATGTTTAAAAAGGGAATTTTTTTTAAGAAAAGAGGACGTGAATATATTTATACAGGAACTAATATAGAAGGAAAATATTTCATAATGAAATTTAAAAGTGTTGAAAAAATATCGATTAAAAAAGCTGAACAAGAAATCGTATATTAGATGTATAAATTTTCTAGATTATATTATCCTTGGTTAGAAATAACACAGTTCATGTTTCCATGAGTGAACAAATTCTGAATAAACGACAAAGTGGAATTTCTAATTACAAACGAAACCAGAACAATAAAAAGATTTAGGTCTGAACATGTTTTATAAATATTATCCATTTCTTTTAATAAACGTATAAAATCTAATTTAAATTATTCTTTTAAAAATTTCAGTTAAAAGCCTACTAAAAATAAAATACAAATACGAGCATTTAAACTTACCCAGATTTTTTTTCTTTTTTTGAGAAATAACGATGATATTTTACTTTTCAGATAAGAACTTTTTTCACTACCATTTCGAACTTTTTTAATTATCATTTCTTCTAAACAATACTTCTTGTTGGCATTAAAAAAGCACCCTTTAAAAATATTATTTAAAATTTAAGTGATTTTTTTTTAAAGTCATGTAAAGTTAAACAAATTTCTTGCCACGATTCCAGATGGATATGTAATTAGATATGGGTAAGATGATAATGTACATTACATATAGGCAAGATGATAATGAATACTAGGTATAGGTAAGATGATGATGTACATTAGGTATAGGTAAGATGATGATGTACATTAGGTATAGGTAAGATGAAAGTAAGAATCGATGCTGACTTCCGAAACATCACTCATGAATAGAATTGTCGTATTTTTAATCTTATAAACTAAAATTAAGACATTCATAGAAGTTAAAATCCGATGCAAGAATTCTGTTGAATCCATAAAGGTCTCAAGTAATCTAAAGACTATTAGATGATTTAATTCTTTAAACATTCCCACAAAACAGAATATCTTATCTAAATAATAAGTAGAAAAAAATTTATGAAATGTAAATGATTTAGTATGCTTTCATGATTTCAATGCTTTTATTGAAGATGGTTTTTTGAATGGTTTTAGCTTAATATTGTTTAAAGGACACAGTACCAAAAAATTGACCAAAATATCGATTTTTATTTTATTGACTTATTACGTTGTTCTTACCCTTCTACTCATTTTGCCACAATATCAAAGCTGTGTCTCTAATTTTTCAGAAATTATTTAGATTTTTATTTATGATAATAAATGAAATGTATTCAGAAACGAAAAGTTCAAATTACTTTTTTACAATGTTTTTCTTTCTTTTTATTTTTATACTTTAAAAATGTAAAGGGTTTTCTTTTTTCTATTTATAATAAAGTCTTTCTAAATTTTATTTCACATATTTATCAAAATGTATATAATAAAACTGTGAATTCAAAAAGCTTTCTGTTGTTCAGGGTTTATATATATATATATATATATGAGGGGATGACGGCAATTTTTAACGGATTTCGTTTGTCGTCAGCAGAAAAAATCACAAATTAATATCATGAGCGAGCTTCTCTTCCTGACGAGCGGCTCGCTATGATATTTTTCAATTTTGTTGGTTTTTTCTGGTTTTTGTCTATTTAGCCATTTTGTCCTTTTTTACTGTTTTTGAGTTTTTTGTGTTTATATGTTGGTTTTGATATATATATATATATATATCATGAAAGTCAAAAAATGTTAAAATAAAATGGAGAGACTGTAGTAATAAATAGAGAGACTTTTTCTATATTATTTTATCTTCCCCTTTTATATATATATTCCACTTTCGGCTTTTTCTTACCGCAGATTTTTTCTTGACATTTTGTTTTATGAATGTTTATTTTGTACATGTTGCTTTTACATTTCTGCTATGTTTGTTTCGTATTTGTTATATATATATATATATATATATATATATATATATATATATATATATATATACAAATGAGAAATGAAATGAAATACTGTTAAAATACCCCTTTCTTACTATGCATGTCAGGCTTGTGGAATATATTTCATTAAATATTTTTTTTTTAAATGTGAACTAATATTGGTAGATATTCGTAATAGTAAAAGTAGAAGGGATTTTTAAAAAATGATAATATAAATGTTTGAAATTTAAATTTGAACTGACGAGGCCGGGCAAATTTATTTTTTCTCATAAAGTTGCTTTAATTCGATTGTTAAGATAAAATACTGTCAAAATGCTGTTTATAACAATTATGATGGAAAATATTCTGGAAAAGGTATCCTAACCCCTTGAAGAACTTGAAAGAAACCTTGTACAGTCATAAGTTTTATTTCGATGAAAATTCATCTCATTAAATACTGAGAACGTAAAAGTCCCTGATTATATTTTTACAATGTTCTATTGGGCAAACGCAATAAAAGATCATAAAATTTTAATGAAGCTAAAAGAAAAGCGACCCTTTCGGAATGTTTATTAATTTTTGTAGATATCTCTTGGATAAAACCCAAGATTTTTAAGCACTTCGAAAGACAAATTGATATCAAATTGTTTCATATCAAGAGGTTCCCCATGAATTTGTTTTTCAGTTTTAATTTTTGAACTAATAATATTTATTACTGAAGTTCAATTGCTTCTCTTGCACCATATATGTACAATACAAGGTTTACAGAAGAAAGTACATTACATGATAGAAACGTATACTTACCATGCACTGAAAATTCACCTATTCAATATGGAGAACGTAAAAAGCCTTGATGAGATTTTGAAAAGACGACGTTAAGACAAACTCAGCGACTCTTGATTATAATTAGCTTTATAAATGTTACATTTTTGTTCCTTAGACTTACATTTTGTGAAGTTAATTTCGAAACTAAATTTCGGAATTTTGTTTCTCAATTAGAAAAACACGAATATATTCATCAAAACAGGCGTTTTTTATTACGCATGTAAATTCATGAAACAAATTAAATTTTCAAATAATTAAAAATATCTTCATAACTTATTTTACTTCACCAGAAGATGATATGAAATTCAACAAATAATTTTCGACTTCGAAAAGTAAATCAGTAAGTATTTAAGGACAAGAAAATAAAGGAAAAATTTAAATAGAAATAAATATTACGAAAGAACAGAGATTGATATAAAATAAATCTAATGTGCAATCCACCAGAAAAAAGTTTTAGCCGAAACGGTTGAAGATGTTACAATTTTCTTCAGACCCTAATTTTTAAAAAAGGCCATAAAATAGTTTATCGTAAAATAAAGATAGTAAAATAACTCATTTTTATCTAACAATGTTTCTCTGAATATGCTTTTTCCTAACTAATCAGAATAAAATTTCTGTCTTTAAAAATCGTTTGGATTTTTAATATTCTTATCTTGATCTTAATAAATTTTTGGAACTATAATGTGCAAATGGGCAATTCCACATAACATTGGAAATAAAGTGTAAAAAAAAATTAAAAGAAACCACTCAACTTTATTTTGTATGTGTTGTATATAGATTGAAGTTTACAAATTAGAATATAGCAACGCCTGGTTAACTATTTTCGTTTCACGTGAAGACTTGTTTCAAGAGCACATGTTCTGATGAATTTTTCGGAGCTTTGAATCAATTTTAAACATATGTATTTTACTAAGTTTTAGCATGTTTCTACTGAATAATTATATTTTTTGATAGATTTATGCTATAAAACAAATATAAAAATATTATTTTAGAATTTGCATTCAAAATAAATGAGAGGTTAACTTTTATAGTCAATAATTTTTTTGTAACGTGAGTCACAAAAAGTTCATTTTTGTCAATGTTTAACTTTTTATAGCTGTAAAATTTAAAAAATTGTTATAGTTTCTCCTACTTATTTATAGTACTAAAAAAATAGATAGAACAATTTTATCTTTTTTCAATAATTTATTTGGAAATAAAGGCATCTTATTTTGTAACGTGAGTCACATGTAATGTGAGTCACAGCTAGTGTTGCTTGATAAGTATTCTTAATGGCATTTTAATGTATATTAATATTATTTTTTGGGTCAACGGGGTGTTTTTATATATATACACACCCATATATGATTATTTACTACCTCTGAATATAATTAACTAGTGTATATTTATTGTTTTTATGGGTAGTTTTTTAATTACGTCATCAGCAACTTTGGGGTCAAGGGAGTTTTATTATACACTCATATATATATATATAATTATGGCACCAACAAGGAGGAAATTTGAAAAAAAAGTGTTTAATCAAATGAAAAAACTTAAATGTTTAGTAATGAATGCTGCAGATTTACTACAAACTGCTAAAATGGCTGGAGCCAACATTCATGTGCAGGAAATTACTGAAGCAAATATCAATGAAAGAAATTCAGCACTTAATATGCAATAGGTTTGGGACAATTCATCATTATTACAAGGTATCAAAAAATACCACTGTATTAAAGTTGAAAATAAAAAACCGGAAGGATTTTTGTTATCTTCCGATAGCAAAATACCTCTTCAACAATTATCCAATATTAAACACAATTATTGGTATGAAATTGAATATGATTGTGTATTGTACCCAAGAAAAATTACCAATTGCATCAATGGAGAATTTGAAATAATTACGATACAACCTAAAGGCTAACACTGGAAATGGCCGGAAAAGGAAGATAAAATATTTTATCCTTAATCGAATTTGATTCGGAAATTAAAACCTCCATTCCTGTTAATTCAAGAGGGTTTTTTAGATTTGTAATCCTAATTCTATCAGTAAAACTATTGTAATTTATTTTGAAATATATATAAAGCATAATTTTTACTGGTTTTATTAACACATTTTTATTTATTAATTTTAATTAATTTATTTGCTAAAATATATAATTAGATATATCTATTCATTGAATTAAGTAATGCTTCATTAAAATCTACAAAATGAAATGTTTTTAAATCAATATTTTATTAACTTCAAAGATTAAAGTGGGACATGTAACGTGAGTCACAAAAACATGTAACGTGAGTCACACTCAAAATGTTGATTAATATACATAATTAATAAAAAATACAATGTTATTTTTGTGTATATCATAACCTGGAAATGTTATTCATTGTAGAAAATATTTCTTTTTTACTCTGCTGTGCTGAAAGAGGAGCAATTCTAGGTTTACAATAACCCACAAAACTTGATTTCCATTTTTTTGTAATGTGAGTCACAGTGCCAAATTAGGGTCTGGATACCATTTGTTCATATTAAATTTTAAACTATTGACATCCCTAGTTTCCTACTGTACCCCAGAGGTCTGTAAAAAACTTTTTTTTAAATCAAATATAATATTTTTTCATATATATCGAATTTAATTTTGAAAAAAGGTGTCAAATGGTAACGTGAGTCACATGGATTTGCCCAAATGTGATTTCACTAAAAAAATTATTTCTAAAAATTCTTTTGTAAAGTACCTGAAAAAGAAGTAAAGATAATAAAAATTAATGAAAAGCAACGTTAAAGAAGTTTCATTTTCAAAACTTTTCGTTAGAATCACTCACTTTTGCTATTTATTATATCACAGCTTTTTAAGATGTTGGCAAATAAAAATTTAGACTCGAGTGTTTGTTGGCAGATAATTAAAAGATTTTAAAAACATTATTCGTCCTAATAACTTTCTAAAAGCATAGTACCGGCTAATGGATATGAAGCTGTGTAACCTGATCATGCTTTTGTATTCAAAAAATTTCCAAAATCATCCCTGATGATTCTTCAAATACAATTGGCGGAAAGCAGGAAGCGCGCATTAGTTAAATACACAGTGCTACTTTAAATACTCAGGCTAACTTTTGAAAGCAAACAGAAAGCCGAAAGAGAGCACATTTATATCCAAAATGAGACATTGAATATCTAATCTAAATATATCTGAATATGAGATAAAAGTTGTGCTACCTCTGTCCCGTAATAATAGTAGCAAGTGAATATTGAAACGGGGATTATTGGCGAATACAGCGGTAAGTTATGTTGTAAAGCAAAATTGAGAAGCCTTCAACCAAAATCAATGTTTCGTGACATCTTTCATTTGTTTTGACACATCTTTCAATCCTTAGGTTAACCTAATTGTTACGAATTATAACTATTTTTCTAATTTCATCCTCTGATTGAAATCAATTGTTTAATTTCAGTTGAATATTAACCCATTACAAAAGTAAGATGAAAAAAAAGAGAGTTTTCAAGCAAAGGTCGAGTTGCGATTGTCCAGTTCATTAAGCTCACGCATATAGGGAAATCAAAGCTTCGCAGCCAAGGAATCCTACATACAAGTTTAAAATGCAGTAACGAAATTATTGAAAAATCCATAAACTATCTGAACACTCAAAATAAAAATTAGTAGTAATATTTTTAATTTATTGCTTAATTTACTCTAGTTTTTTTTATAATAAATGTTGCGTTCTATATGTATTTTCTTTTGCTACTATTATTATGGGACAAATTAAATTCATCAACTGTTAATATTATTATGGGACAGAAAGAGTATATCTAGAAGTCATTATTGGAGACACGATATTATCTCTACTAATAATAAAAGCGAATGTGTGTGTTGGCGTTCTAAAGGGCAGACCGTTTGACCTAGAGCTTACCAAATTTGACACAAACATACACTGAAGGATGAGAATGTGAGCCTCTGAGCTATTTCTTCTTTTTTAAATTTTAATTAGAATTTAAATAAAAAATTATGCTAGTCTTAGTCGTTTTCCACAATAACTTCCAAAAAAGAATTGGACAAAAATGACTCTTACATCATTTTAAAACTCGATAAATTATCTTTTTAATGATACTAATTTAATTGTCATATAACGTTTTCTCTAATTTTATTAAATTTTAAAAATATTTTAAATTTATTTCACCACAATACCTTTCATTGCTCTAATGAAATATAAATTGGGGGTTTTCATTTTAGCTACGAACATTTTAGCATATCATCTGCTATTGTTCATAACCAAGCTATGCGCGTATTCAGAATAAAATATTTGAATTTCTTTTGAGTTTTGCGTTAATTACAGTTAAGCTTTAACTTCACAATTAAGGAAGGATAAAAAAATTTTAAATTTCGTCCATATCTAAGCACTTCTGCTCTTTCCTGTAATATAATTGGATGCATAAAAATATATTAACACCCTTTCAGCTTGAAGTTTTTCCTTCTTATTACAGTATACTGAATTTCTTATTGAATCAATAAAAAAAATCCTAATATATTAAATTAGGAAAAATTTTCTGTTGTATACACAAAACTTCAAAGTTGTATAATTATACCTACTATCATTTTGTTTTTTAAGACCATGTTTGATTTAGCAAGCAAGTTACTGGGTTAGTTGAGGCAATTGTTTTTTTTCAGATTAAAGCTGAAATATTAGGTGAGATGATGAAGAGAATGGGAATTAGGGAGATGCATAACAGAATGGGAATTAGGGAGATGCATAACAGAATGGGAATTAGGGAGATGCATAACAGAATGAATAGAATGCATACAGAGTGAATAGAAGAAGCTTCTAAAACGGTTTGAGTTAAATGTTCATCAAAATTTTTCAAATCAAATTTGAAAGTACTTTGGTGGGAGAACCATTAAGACATAACTACATATAAAAGATTTAATTAAAATTTTTCGCAATAAATAATTGAGGCGAAACATTTGGTTGCACCTGTTATTTTATTCAAAGGCATTTAAAGAAGACAGCTATTATAAAATAAATGTTGGGAATTAATATTAATAAAGTCGAAAATCAATCAGGTTATTCTGATTTTGTTTAAACAAAGAATATGATGAAAACTGGTAGTATAAAGATAATAATAAAAGTCTTGCAGAATTTGGTAACTGGTTGTATAGAATACGCACTGGTGTCCAAAAATACTGCACAATTTTGAAGATGCTACAAAATTGGAGTTATTATGGATACTATGGTTCGGAATCAGTTGCTGAGAATCGTAGGACAAACTATCGTCGGACCTCACATTTTACAGTGCGGTCACGAGGGCAATTAGGGGGAGCCACCAGAAAGGGATTAAGGCGAAAATGGAGTTTGGCCCATCCTGTTTCATAGAAAGCTGATAACGAGATGCAACTTTCATCAATGGTTATGTTTGTTGTGCTTAGTACTTACAGGCATTTTATAAAAATATTACGTATTTTCGAGCAGATATAGAGGTTTTCTTGAAAAATTCCAAATTTTTCCGCATGTGTTTTGCTTATAACATGCAGAGTTTTCCACCAAATTGTAGGAAACTTACAGAATACTTGACAATATGTAAAAGACATATTGTTTTAAAATTTGAATTAAAAAATTTGAAGAGTACAGGAAATCTGAGAATTTGTAGTAAATAATTTTTTACTGCGCCTGTGTGAAACGTAGATTAATTTTTTTCATAACTTCAGAGCCAGATATATAGGGCAACTTATGTAAAAATTCCAGTTTAGTACCTTTAGTATTCAGAAAGATATTGGCATTGCAACTTGGTGAATTTCGATACACTCTAAGAGAAGCTAAATGATGAGGGTTCTTGTACAAATTGATATTTTTTAAACTTGAATCGTCGAACTGTAATTTAAATTATATATTTAACTTATAAGTATATATAAGTATTCAGGATGTTCAACTTTTATAAAATTCAATATAACTTTGATTATCGTGATTTTGTACATTATGAATTCCTACCAACTGGGCAGACAGCCAATAAAACATATTATTTGAGTGTTTTGCACAGTTTGTGTGAAGCAATTCGTCGAAAATGGGCTGAAATGTGGCGAGAAAACTCATGGATTTTGCACCACGATAATGCGCTTTCTCACAGTGCAATTATTATTCGTGAGTTTTTACACAAACAATTAATAAATACGGCTCCACAAGTTCCGTATTCACCTGATATGGCACCCTGTGACTTTTTCTTGTTTCCACTGTTGAAATTGCCTCCTCGTTGTCACCGTTTTGAGTCCATTAATTCGATAAAAGAAAAAATTCGCTACGAACTTTGAAGGGGTTTGACAAAAACGACTTTAAGGCATGTTTTGATGATCGAAAAAAACGTTAGCCGAAATGCATTACAATCGGAGGAGATTACTTTGAAGGGGATGAAATAAATTTTGACCAATAAATTGATACCTTTTTATTTTATGCCACCATTCTGTGTACCTTTTTTTTCACAGTAGTATAATTGTATTAATTTCGTAAAGCCACGTGTTATTCCTGAAACAATAAACGTGCAGACACAGTGGCATTAAATTTCATGTCTTTAACTTATTTGTTCTTCATTACATATTAGGATGGACTTCCAGGTTATCCAAGTGCATACGCAGCTCTCAGTGGATCCAGGTACATATCACTAGGTCCTTCCGCAGCGCTGGATTCGGTGTTTAGGCCAGCGACGGCTCCCTTTTACCAGCCATACGTACCATGGATGGCAAGACCGTATACACTAGAAGGTAAGGAACTGATAAAAAGTAATATAATTTACATTTCATTATATCTTTTTACTGAATGCACTTGAAATCAATAAACTTTAACTTATCTCAAGGACAATAAATATAAAGAATACAAGTTGGCCCGGAACTCTACCGACAAACTTCTAAGGGTGACTGTATAAGTCAAGA
>BGPR01000308.1:91986-122939 GCA_013235015.1 Araneus ventricosus | reverse complement strand
TCAATAAACAGTAACTTATCTCAAGGACAATAAATATAAAGAATACAGGTTGGTCCGGAACTCTACCGACAGACTTCTAAGGGCGACTGTATAAGTCAAGACAACTTTTGCGACAGAACATGGGGTTGAAAATGCATAGGATGGCAGCCACACGGGCTCTTTTCCAGTGAATTATGTAAAAGAAAAAGATAAAGCTGATAAATTACAAACATAAGTTTAATGGAATACAAATTCACATCTTTGCAACAACATAACTGCGCGAATAATAACATTATATGCTCTAAGCAATATGACAGATACGACAGTGGCAAGTAAAACGTCGTATCAACAGCAAATCTTTGGAGTAACTTAAAGTAAGTGTTCAAAGAGCTTGCCTTTCGAAGCGATATGCGCTTCGGCGTTGTTATTCGTGCAACTGTGTTGTCGCAAAGCTGTGAATTTGTATTCCATTCAATTTGAGTTTATACTTTATCAGATGTATCCTTTTTATTTAATTCAATTTACTGACAAAGAGCTCCCTGTGGATGTCGCCCTTTGCGTTTGCGATCCCATGTTCAGTTGCAAAAGTTGTTTGTCTTGACGTGCACGATTACCTCTAGAAGTTTGTCGGTAGAGTTCCGGATCACACTGTGTATTTCACTATAAAGCGATATTTGGAAAATATTATATGCAATTTTACTTTTTCGCATATAAAAGTAGAGAGAAAGTACGGTAAACGTTAGAAAGAAATGCAAGGCTGCAAAATCTCGTCAGTACGTCGCTCAAGTGACTGCTCTTAAACGACGTAAAACCTCGTCAGTACGTCGCTCAAGTGACTGCTCCTAAACAACGTAAAACCTCGTCAGTACGTCGTTCAAGTGACTGCTCCTAAACGACGTACTGTAGAACCTTGGTTCAAAATGCGATAAGTTAGTCACTTTAACCGTGCAATATAATGATATAGGTACACTTTATAGAGTGATTTCTTAAAAACTTTAGTATATTACTAGACTTAAAATTTCAGACAATATTAATAGAATTTAAAATATTTTAAAACTTTAAAAATTCCAACTTTTTTAAACAGCTTCACAAAACGTAATGATAATTACAGTACTTTTATTGTCATAATCTCTTCTTGAGTAACCATAGATGTTTCTTATTTCTCACGGAATCTACAGCAAAATAAATTCCATTGTTCGATATATTGCGCTATTTTAACTCATTTTGTTAGACTAATTAGAAATTAAAATGATGATCTCTACTGCAATAAAACTTTTTGTTTTTATTTCTTTTTAAGGATTTTTTCAAAATAATACGTTTGGTTTCAGATTCTGATTAGATTACCGTGAACTGAATTTATATCTTTAAAAAAATTATCTGTTACTCTCTATCGAATATATTTGGTACTGTAAAGATTTTTTTAACATTGAAATGAATATTAATGAAGCGTAACCAATTCAAAATCATGCAGTAACGAGAAAGACGTTCTAACGAGAGATGTACTGATGAGATTTCACCGTATTTTTCTAAGAAATAGATTTGAATTTTTAAGAGAGACTGAATAAGGTGTTAAGATAGATTAAGGCTTGGCGAGTTCGTAACGTTTGATGAATTAGATTTCAGGAACGCGGCCTCTGCTCCGTTAGGGAAGCACAGGCGCAACCGGACGGCCTTTTCCCAGCAGCAGTTGGCAGCTCTGGAGCAGACTTTCGCCAAAACTCAATATCCGGACTTGGAGAACAGAGAGAGCCTCTCACGGAAAACGGGACTGCCGGAACCTAAAATACAGGTGAGAAGGAAAAAAACGTCATAAAAGAAATAAATAGATTTCGTGACAATCAGTATTTTCCTATCATTTCTTCTAATTCTTACTAGCAGTTTGTGTTTTCTTATCATTCTTTTTTTGTGGCAGTTTGTATTTTTATACCATTTTTTTATATTTCTTAGTAGCAAATTGTATTTTTCTATCATTTCTTCTATTTTTTTGTGACAGTTTGCATTTTTTTTTATCATTTTTCCCATTTTTTGTGGCAGTCCTTTTTTATAAAATTTCTATTTTTTGTGGCAGTTTGTATTTTTTATTTCACTTCTTCAATTTTTCTAGGCAGTTTGTATTTTTCTATCATTTTTATATTTTTTGTCGTTAATTGTATTTTCTATCATTTCTTGCATTTTTCATCGCGTATTGTATTTTTCTACAATTTTTTTTATATTTCTTTGCTGCAAATTGTATTCTTTTTTATCTTTTCTCTTATTTTTGTAGCAGTTTGTATTTTTCTATCATTTATTCCATTTATTTACATCAGTTTTTTCCTGCTATTTCTTCTATTTCTTTGTGGTAGTATGTTTTTTTCTACCATTTCATCTATTTTTGCGGCAGTTTGTATTTTTCTATCAATTCTTCCACTTTTTTCATGGCAGTTTGTATTTTTCTGCCATTTTTTATATTTCTTTGTGGAAAATTTTATTCTGTTTCCTCATTTCTCTTTGTCAGTTTGCATTTTTCTTTATCATTTTTATTTCATTTTGTGGCAGTTTGTATTTTTCAAACGGTTCTTTACATTCGCCATTTAAAAATGAGAACAGTTATAAATTATGTTTGTATTTTCAAACTCCTTTTCATTTCAAAAAGCGAAAAGTTTTTACTTTCTCGTATACGAAGCACGAAGTTACGCAAATAGAACATAATGTAATCGTCACAAAAGTCGACATTTAATATACAGCTGCAGAGAAGTAATTTCAATAAAAATGACAGTAGAATTTATTGCATTTAACTCTTAAAAACTGTAATTAAATTTTTGACACATACACTTTAAAGTAGTAAAAAAATAGCATATTAAAATTCCGTCATTGCTGCAATTACAGAAATTGATTTGCCAAATAGGATCACCAATTTCTTTTAGCAAAAGTGTAGCAAAAATATTTTTTGATTCTGAAATCCTCACCAGCACATCATATATAACATTTTATAAAATGTACCATTTCTTCTTTTGCTTCCTCACAAACGATACAAAATCAAGTAGCCTTAATTTTGGTTCTTTTTTTATCCAGCATTTGATACCTTTAATGTCCCTTTATTAGGATTTTATTTATTTATTTATTTATTTTGCTTTGGCTTGTTCCGGTTCCTATATATATGAGGACTACTAGTTTTATAATTGCTTTCTGGGTATTCAGATCCAAGCAACTGTATATGTGGTCCAATCTCAGCAATTTTTTTTTCAATCTCTAGAGAAAAAACTCCTTGTGCACCAACAAGTACAACACAAGGCTTACAGAAGTAAGTAAATGACTCAAAAAAAGGGGTGAAAGAAGCTTCAAAACAAATGAAACAAACGCAAATTCCAAACAGAAAAGGGGGGGAAGAGAAAAAAAAGAAGCAAATATACAATAAATTGGTCACATCCATAAGAACACGTGAATGGAATTAAGCAATGAAGTGAACAAACAAGGGGAATAGATAACGAAACATAATATTTTTTTAAAGATATAGATGCAATATAACTGGCCACATATACAAACAAAAAAAATTAATAATAACGAGAAATGGAGTGCAAGGTGGGAAAATTTTTGTATTTATATAACAAAAAATCCCTCCAACCTTATCTTTCAACCTTTTTATTAAATTGTAGACAAACAAGTTTCTTCTCTGGGGATATAATAACATATTTTGCTACTTACTTTAAGGCAACGTATAGACTATTAGTCTTTTCTTAAAATATTCAATTCATGATATGTAAATGAAAATTTTTATTCATTAACTGTAGTTGGAAGTGCTTTCTTATAAAAATAATTCCACACACCAAGTTTACATCGTTGCAACATAAGTTGCTTACATTATGGGCCAAATATTTAATAGAATTGAGGTTACGGTGAAGGTCAGATCTGTGGAATGGTCCAAACAAGGCAACCCTTGCACATGAAAGGCATGGATAGATATGTAGAACTTGAAACGTAGGAGAAAAACAGTTATCTGCGCTTTAGACATAAAATGTATTCTATGCCTGTTGTTTTGCTTGTCATACACATGGATACTAATATTAGTATTGCTAAAAGTATATGTCATTATTTTGAAAAATTAGAAAATACATTATCATTAAGAATATTATCAAATTAAATTTAAATTTTAGAGAACAGATTATTCAGGAATCTCAAAATACTCGCGACAATGAACTTACCAAGGTTAATCTCATGGTAAAGCTTACATTCGACGTACATTTACAGGTAAATTATAATATATATAATATCATTGTATTAACCCCTTAACCGTCGCGTCCGTCATATTGACGTGCATCGAATTATCGCATCCTTAGGCTTATAAACTAAAATTTAATCATTAAGTAGCTTTATGATTTGACACAAAAATTACGTGGAATCCATTAGCATCTCAAGTATCCTATGCCTTCTTCGATGAGTGAAAACGACAGCCCATTTCCAAAACAGGAGGAATCATCTTATTAGATAGCGAAGAAAGGGGTTAATTTCGTAAACCAGCGGGAGTGGCCTCCCCTAAACTTTCTCGTATACTTTTCAAACATTTGTCATTTCCCTTCCCCCTGCGTTGATAAAAAGTTCGAACCAACTGTAACCCAGAATGCAATGACTATCAGAAGGTTTTTCATTGTTGATTATAGTGATAATAAAATATTGAGGTGAAGAATCGTATTCAAAAAGATACGTATGTATTAAAACTTCGCAATATTTTTTTTTTTTTTTTATCAAACTCGAGCAATGCCAGTTCCGCGTGCGGAGAAGAAAACAGGAGAATAACTTGCGCATGCGCAGAGATTGTTTCCAGCATGCAAGTAAAACGAGACGACCTAAATGTTTGCTACCTTACAAAATCTCGCCGCCAGAATTGGTTTTTGGCAAACTGCCAAGTTTTCGAAGTGTCTCTTCTTTGCACAGGCATTTCTACCATTGCGCATGCGTATGGAGTTGAACAAGTATGCGATTATACAGACCGACAGACAATCAACTCTTTGACGGATTTGGCCCAAAATTTTATACGGACCTACATTCATGAGATAAAACTGTGTATAAAATTTTATCCGTCTGGCTTTTCAAGTTTTTGAGTTATAGCGTTCGCATGTTATCGAACATACAGACAGACAGACTTCCCGTTGACGGATTTTGTCCAAAATTTGATAGAAACCTACAAATTATGTTTAAAGACCACATACCAAATTTTATCCCCGTAGCTCTAATAGTTTGCGAGTTATCGTGTTCACAGACAGACAAACAGACAGACATAATTCCAAAATTGTGTTTTTCGGAATTAGGGAGGTCTAAAACGTGGAGATTCGTCAAAATCTCGAGTTCGAATTTTTTGACGATTACAATACTTTCTCTTCGTATACGAGAAAGTAAAAATTGAGCTACATTAATGCAGCACTATTTTATAATTTTTATTTATAGAAATTTCACCACTTACATTTTATATCAAAATAATCGCTTTGATATTTTTAAATCTGTATAAATAAATTTTCAATTTTCTTTTTAATAATTTAGCATTTAACATTCTGTTATAAATACGCTTTCATGCATTTCAAATTATTGTACTTATTTATGTCATAAAGAAATCACTTTAAAATACCGTCCCCTTCTGAAATTCATTTTAATCCAGAAATAGGTTCTTACAAGTATTTTTCAAAATGCTATAGGTTGACTCAAAATTGATGATTATGACTTCTATTCTAATGTACATAAAAACAGAATTATGATGTGCTGAGAACCGAGTGAATTTCTTATTTACAAGAACGCGATTTCTAAAACTGATGCAGTAAGTAAATCAGTAAATGATTGAAAGCATTTACCATGTATAAAATAAGCAAGTAACAACTTTTAATTTCTCGTATGCAATTTATCGAAAGAAAATAGTATTGTAATCTTAAAAATATTCGACATCAAGATTAAAATGAACTTCGAAGTTTTTGTCCGAAAAATCCATTTTTACTTTCTCGTATATCGAAGATTCAAAGAGAAAGTATTGTAATCGTCAAAAAATTCGAACACGAGATTTTGATGGATCTCCATGTTTTAGACCCCCCTGAGTCCGAAAAACACAATTTTGGAATTATGTCTGCCTGTGTGTCTGTTTGTCTGTGAACACGATAACTCGAGAACTATTAGAGCTACGGGGATGAAATTTGGTATGTGACCTTTACACATCATTTGTAGATTTCTGTAAAATTTTGGACAAAATCCGTCTACGGAAAGTCTGCCTGTCTGTCTGTCCGCTGTCATGTGAACACTATAACTCAAAAACTTGAATAGCTAGATGGATAACATTTGGTACACAGTTTTATCATCATAAATGTAGGCCCGTTTAAACTTTTGGGCCAAATCCTTCGAAGAGTTGACTGTCTGTCGGTCTGTATAATCGCAAATTTGTGAACACAATAACTCTTTAAGATAATGACTTAGATATATGAAATTTGGTATGTGTCCTTCTAACCTTAATTGTAGTTTTGTGTTCAATTTTCGTTTCAATCCGTTAAAAAACAGGTGTTCAAATTGCATATTTAGTTCAAAATGCACATTGCGACTGTGTGTTATCGAGGCATTTCGCTTATTTTACTCAAGTTAGTAAGGTTAGCTTTTGACCTTGGCGGTCTACGAAGGAAATTGTAGCGAGCGGCAAACACACGCTTCAGAAATTATGGCAACCCTCTAAAACGAAACTTCGTTCTGACATTCTCCAGACATTCTCCTGTGATTAATCAGAGGTATGGTGAAATCTTGTGTGATATCTATAGTAAGATTTCGTATTCAAAAACGTCAAATAAAGTTGTGGTACCTCAGCGCACATAAAAATTGCGAACATACGCAATTTTTTTGGAAAATATTAAGTTTTTGGGAATGCATAAATTTTATATGTTTCATTGTAAATCACAATTCATAATTTTTTTTCTCAAAATAACCAGGCCTTAGGTAAATACCCAAGAATATTTACCTACCCACTGGGTGTTTATCCACCCCACAATACCGGTCGTATGCGAGAAAGTTTCGGGGAGGTTACTCCCGCTGCTTGGAATCTTGCTTGTCTGTGAGCACCATAACTCAAAATCGCAATAAGTACACGGATGGATTTCTGCATTCGGTCTTTAAAACAAAATTTCAGATTTCTATAAAAATTTTGGGCGTAATCCATCGATGGAAATTCTCTTTGTCTGTCCGTCCATGCGCATGTGAACACGATAACCCAAAAACGCAAAGAGCTGCATAGATCAAATTTGGTTTACGGTTTTATCATCAGAATTGTAGGTCTGTATACAATTTTGGCCCAAATCTATCAATAGGTTGGTTATTGAGGTGGGTCGAAAAAATTGATATTTAGAGTATCGAATTCATATAGGGGAGCAAAAGTTGTGTATTACCATACTAATCAACGGAAAAATATTTTTTAAAAATTATATTTTTAATCTTAAAATCGCGCAAAGAGCCTAAAGTTTGGAAGAAATGACAAAAAACAACAAATTTTTTAAAATCGTCGAGAAAGTCGATTTTTCGAATATCGAATGCTAACAGGGCGCAAAAGTTGTGTATTACCATGCTAATCGAAAGAGAAATACGGAAAAAAATTATACTTTTAATCTTCAGTTCGCGAAAATGACGCAAAACAACAATATTTAACTCTACGCTAAAATTTTACAGGCTACAGATTTTGGTTTCGAATAACATCTAAGTACTTCATTTCAGTTGAATGATGTCAGAAAAATTATATTTAAAAACCATGGACTACATTTTGAGTTCTCGCAAAAGGCCCAAATTTAAGGGTTTAGAGTTATCGACTTTTCCGACGATTTTTTAAATATTGTTGTTTTTTGTCATTTTTTCCAAACTTTAGGCTCTTTGCGCATTTTTAGGATTAAAAATATAATTTTTTACATAATCTTACGTTGATTAGCAGGGTTAATACACAGCTTTTGCGCCCTATTTGAAATCGATACTCGAGAAATCGATTTTAATACACAGCTTTTGCGCCCTATTTGAAATCGATACTCGAGAAATCGATTTTTTTTCGACCCACCCTATTGACTATCTGTCGATCTGCCTATTCTAGCGTTTGTAAGGCGATAATTCAAAAACTCAACAAATTAGATGAGTAAATATTATTATATAATATTTAGTATATAACCTTTACACCCAAATTGTAGATCTCTGTATAAATTTGGACGAAATCTTCCAACCGGTTGACTGTTCGCTTGTTCGTCTGTGTGTATGTGAACATGTTAATTAAAAGATACAACAATCTAGATAATTGAAATTTAGTATGTTGTCGTGATACATAAGTTGTAGATTTATATCACATTTTAGACCAAATCTATCAACTGGAAAAGGTTGAAAATGTATTCTCTGATGTCTCTTCTTTACTACGTAGCTAACTGTAAGTATATGATGAAGTTGGGAAATACTCCTTTAGTATTTGTCTGTAATGCAGTGCGTGGTAAAATGTAGTAAATGTCTCAGTAGTAACGATGAACATAGTAACGGAAAAGTTTGTTTCAATCACGGATATTTACAAGAAATTACTTTATCAGAATTGTTCAAATGAACGCCACTAACAGCAACGTGAGCATTATAGTGGCGAAGAAATGTTTGGTGCAAATTTCGGAATACACTCTACGTATCACGCACTTTTGCGGCAGCCAGATTAATTATGGCGACTAGGTCTTCAGAAGAGCCAGTAGGCATCACATAAACGAGGCTTTTCATATCTCCGCTGAGTAAGAAATCCAGGCAAGAGAGATACGGAGATATAGGGGGTCGTAAGATGGCTCCACCCGAAAATATCGGCTTGGATGAATTTTCAGTTAGTTTGGACTCTCTTGCTACAAATCCCTTAACATATGACCACGTATCATGTTACGCATTTACTTTTTCCACATTCAATCATCTCTTAAATATGCGACAATTTTTCCTGTTACACTCTGTGCTGTGCATATATAGATCTTTTTATCTGCTCGGATATTTTCACACCTAAAGATAAAATTGCCTATCAGCTATTGTATAATATTTCAGTTTTTTTATAAGTAAGTGCACATGCAATTTTTGTAGAAATGCTCAGTAGTCTCTGATATAACTCTAGCTCCTATACAGCGAATTCCTTTAATGAGCCAAAGCTATTGTGATGACTGTTTTCTTATAGCGCGACTTTTCCGAAAATACGCCAAATAATAAAAGATATGAATTGCTAATTTCAACGAATCGAAGACACTTTAATATCATTTTGGGCGATTCGAACAGTGACCAGTGATCAAGATTTTTAAAGTTTTTTCGATTTTTAAAGCTAACGATAAAAACTATGGAACTGTATTATAAACTATTATGAATATATTTGTATAATTACCTATGTTTATTATTAAGAAAATAAAAACAAGATATATTAATAATATGTTTTTAATCAATAACGTAGGTCAGTCACTTATTTTTAAAATAATATTCTATCTGATATGTTATAGAATATGCAATTTACTATGCCAATATTAATTTTGAACATGTTTAATATGATTAAACGAGTTTTGCGAAAAAACTCCTCACAGCAAGACTTCCTATAACATGATTTCATACAACATGTAATGTGCTAACCCCGTTATTCAGGGATTCTACTATACTCGGTATCTTTAGTAGACAGTTTGGGTTTATTTGGTTTTATATCTTATGGAGAAAGAGTCATTAAATTGGCAATCCTACGCCCAACAAAATAGTAAACTGTAATGAATCCATTTGTCTGCTTAGGTTTGGTTCAAGAATAGGCGAGCCAAGCAACGAAAGCTTCAGAAAGGCAACGACAAAAGCTTTTCCGTTCAGGACAAGTGCAAGGACATCATCAGCTCCACAACCACATCCCCTCAGCGCTCTCTGATCGATAAGGATATGGGCAACAAATCGACCAATGTCCAAAATAGATTAGACTGCGAACCTACTCATACCATTTCAAATTCAAGGTTGATGGAGTGTTCCTCGTCTCAAGTCAAAGGTTTGAAATCGAATTCTTATGTTTTGAGTAAACTTTGTTATCCTGAATTATATCTCGAATATATTTAATTCTTCGAAAGGGATATGGGCAACAAATCGACCCATGTCCAAAACAGATTAGACTCCGATCTTATTCATACCATTTCAAACTCAAAGTTGATGGAGTGTTCCTCGTCTCAATTCTAAGGTTTGAAATCGAATTCTTATCTTTTGCGTCAACTTTGCTATCCTGCATTACATCTCCAATATATTTCATCCTTAGGATGACGTAAACAATGATCTGTACTAAGACAAACATTTAACACGAGCTGGAAAAACAACTCTAAGCTTACATGAACCGTAAAAAATAATCAAACGATCCTCAGTTTTCGAGAAACAAGTTTACTTCAAAAAGCACACTTCACGAAAAACAATAACAATGATTAAATTAATGTTTTCTTCAAATATTTGAGAATGTTTCATTCTCTGCTACTATTGCTGGTCTATGATTGCTTGATAGCAGACTCGCTTCCAGATGGAAGATTGTGAGTTGAAGACCCGATTCCTACAAAATGGGCCGAGTACACCTGCCTTTTCAATTTAAATTGTCCCTTGTTAAACTTCCTCTAGGCGGTGTGGAATTTTCCAGAGGAATTTGGAGACACAGAGATCGTACTCTTCATTTAAACGCGTTTCGAAATAACGAGATATGTCTCTACTCTCATGTAGCTTCAAAGACGGACATTAATCTAGCTAAATTTCTACCACCTTACGAATTTTAGGGTAAGTATTTTTCACAAAATTTACTTTTAAAACTGACCTATCTCGATTATCACTTCAGTTATAGACCCTACATGAAGCTTATTTCCTTTAATAACGTAATTGCTCTTCCTTTTAGGTTTTTCCAAACATAGAAATGATTTCTTCATATGATTTCAAAACACAGCAGGCAAATATTTGTATTCAGCAGTATACTAAGAGTAAATATAACCTGGGGCATATTACTTTTTTCTATCTTCTCATCATATTTCGCTTAAAAATGTAAGTAAACATATTAAAATGTTGTTTTTGCCCCCCACGAAATGAGCATCGGAGCATTTATGTCCCTTTATTCTCCCGTCTTTAAAACACTATTGTTCTTCATTCATCTTCATTAAATTTAGCAGTTAAATCGAGATTTCACTCGATCTCGATTACTTTCTTTCGAATACCGTTTGTAGTTTTTTCTATATTTATCGAGAGAATCCAAGAAAACTGATCTTCGAAAAAATTGAAATCTGTAAACCGTGTTTCAAACTTTTCAGGTTTAAAATTCTTCTACTTATTTTTTAAACGATGGAATCTCACCTATCCTATTTGGTAATTTTGGATAATTAGAAATAATGAAGCTTAAGCTTAAGATACGAATTTTTTTATTAAAATTTTTGTTATATTGTAATTCATTGGCTGGACCGCAAAGATATGCATCTAGAAACACATATCCCAAGATTTTATTGATGAAATTCGACATTAATTCCTTGAATTATTTGTTTTTAACCTTGGTACTGTAACAGAACTTCAACTGTGGGTGCCAACCTCAAGAGGAACCCTACAAAATATATCAAATATTAAACTAATTGGAGTATGATACCTGATACATCGAAATTGATTACAATGAAATAGGCTCGTTCGTGACATTAATCTTCATTCATAATAATTAGCAATAATTGATATTATGATAATTACCCACTATTTATTACAATATATAGTATATTTATATTTATTATAATGTAAAAGTTTCAGTTACAAATATAATTGATTAATATAAATTTAAAATATGTTATACTTTGATTATAAACTCTCCATTTAAGATAATAGTTACGTGGTAGAAAATTTCAAAAGTTTGAGACCCCCGATCAAAGATATAAAATATAATTTTTTAAGTTTTTATTAATTTTAAACAAGTCCAAAGTAGAAAGTTTCATTCGAATGAACTAAATATTCTATCTCACTTTTTCAGATTCTAGTTTCAACAGGATTCCCAGCGAAGAAGCTTTGTCTAGAAACACGATTCCGAGTTCTTCTGAGCCAACATACGAAAATGCATCTATAGAGAGTTCGAACTTCAAGTCAAAGGTGACCAATGGAAACTCAAGTAGGTATTCATTTTAACTAATCCACTTCCCGCGGTAATTATTTAATAATTTGCATTTTTGTAAGAAAATCAAAGTGATCTACTTCATAAATAAGAGCTATTAACTTTTCTGCAGCATTTTGTAATTGTCAAATTTTCAGATAACAGAAACTTGAATTCAACATGCACAGAATTGAAGACAGAAAGGCATAATTTATTTGCAAAGGAAACAATAGCAATCAATGGAAACTTTTACCTTTTTACAGTCAGTGGTGGTGGTTTTAATCTCACTTGGTCTAGCATATCGAATCAAGTCCATGAACCAAGAGCTCATGATAAATAGGAAGTATAGGATCTTTTGTTGTTAACAGCTATCTTGGAGCACCTAGACAGCATCTGAGATAGGATATGGTGTCTATCCTCTAGTTGTACTTTCAACTTTCAACGTTATTCAAAAACTGGCAAATCGAGTGTGCTTTAGCAATGAGTTGTTCGATGTGGTAGGGTTGGATACTAGAGGTGTTCCTGGTTTCCCTTCAAGGGAAGCACAAATGGAGGCCAGAAGCCTCCAAGAAGACAAAATACTCCCGTATATTGTATCTAAATCAGATTTTTACCTACGTGTTCCAAGGTCGCTTTGACCAAGAGAAAAAGAAATACCTTCCCTTTATTATGAATCCTTGACTCATGGACTTGGCTAGTTATGCTACAGCAACTGGGATTATAAGCCCTACTGCTCTGTATCTATTATGCACAAGATGCTTTCGACAAAAGTTGAAAAAGAGCTCGTTTTGCCTACAGTAAACCCAGGTCATTTAGAACATGAAGAGATTTCTTTTGTCACGGCTTTCTCACCCTTTTCTTTACACCACAACAATATTAAAGAACACTTAATTAGTAAACATTGTCTTTTAACAGATAAAACTGGTTTCTTTTTGTTCCAGGCTTTCCGATATCTCCAAAACCTCAAATTAACGATTACGAAGATCTCTCCTCCGAAATACCTCAGCCATCTGACTCCGTCAAGCAACATCCTCTTAGCTTCTGGGCAGGCAAGTTGCCCACGTACATCAGCCCGGCCGCAACTGACCCACAGTGTCGCTTTTTGCCCATGGTCTCTTCATTCCTTTATCCTCACATACCTGGCAATTGGCCGTACACATACTATGGAAGTTCCACAAGCACTACTGAAGTACCATACGACGATAAACCACAATGTGTAACGCTGAGTAGGACTGGAAGTACTGATCCTCGGTATAATGAAAACGATTCTTAATTTTTTAAAACTTCCACCTTCTATGCTTGCTAGCCTTGACCTGCACCTGAGTTACTTTGGTCCTTCAATGTATCACGCGCTATTAGATATTTTCATATTTTGTTAGTTTTGTTATAAATGGTAGCAAATCTATTTGTCTATAAACTTCTAGAATGCTAAGAATATATAGATCTTTGTTATACACAAAGCGTCTAAATTTCTAGATATATCTTATTGTTATGAACTCTTTTTCTTTTCCTATACAGTATCTGAATACCGACTTCAATTGCTTCAAGATTAATCTTAAGCGTGTGTTGAATTACAGATTTTCTCAAAAACGGCAGAATTTTATGATAGCAACTCAAATTTGAAAAGAATTAGGTCTAAAGATATATAAAAAATTAATTTTTTTAACTCTCTCAGCATGCCAAGAACTTCCACTGAGTAAAATATTTTTCATAGGTTAATACGGTGATAGAGAGAAAATTTCAGTGTTATTTCAAAATATGTCCCGGAGATATGAAAGGACAGAAATATTTAATTTTCACCACTTATCGGTATATCTCCAAGGCTTAAAAATCATTTCAATGCATGCAAATGCATTTCATGTGTCATATACCAATTTCAAAGGGTTATGTAAAGCTGTTATGTAAAAAAATAATAATGCTAACAGTATGTAAATTTTATTTACACAGCGTTTTCAAAGTTTGTTGAAAATATTTCATTCCCTATATTAATGCAGAGTCTCCATTCGTCTGAGAATGCTTCTTTGCTACCAAAATATGATTACTACTTGTTATTAGACAGCCTCTTGTTTTGCTATGTTACATAAACCTATATATCCGTTCAAAATATACTAATACTGGAGCCAATGTTTGAATATATTTTTAAAATCTATAATGTAACCGTTAAAATTAATCATGTGTTAATTAAGGTTGGCACAAGCTGGCTTGAAAAATCATATTCGAGAAGGCGACGGTTTTCAGAATTGCAAAGCGTTATTCAGAGAACAGGGGCCTTTTTTCTTTTTCAACTCAATTATTTTATTGGGTAGGTATTTTCGTTGGGCCATAGGAGACCAAATTCCTAGCTAGGGTTCTGATGAGGCACTAAATTACTCTAGCCCAGAGCGCTCAAATATGTTACCCGGCTTACATTTTAATTAATGACTGGTCCCTCAACACCTTCCATTAACTCTTTAATCCCGAAGCAACTTTTTTCTTCTAGCTCCTTTAAAACCTGGACTTTGTGGGAGAAAACAACATGAATTGGACTCTCCCAAACTATGCCGTCATTTCCCCCCTCCCAGCTGTAACTTTCCCTTAAAGCGCATGGAAATTGGCTGTGGTTGGCAGGGATAAGTGGACCCCCTACCGCGCTTATCTCCTAAGCGATCTCAGAACCTCACCACCAACCGCCTTATACCGGCCTTCTTCGCTGTGAAGGGGAAATTTTTAGATCGCCCGGGACCTCCTGGCTCGGTATGAGAGGGTTAAACATATCTCTAGGTCTACTTTTCGATACAATGCTCAAATTTTGCTCATCTCCTAATTAATGTATGTGCTGGACCAGATTTCCCATAGGTAAAACCTAGGCCATGGCCTAGGGCGCTGCCGTCAGGGGCGCTTATGCAGAAGAAATAACAACCAAATATTTATAATTTTTTCAGTATTATTTTGAAAAGGCCATATAAAATGATATTTTTGAAATTTACATTCGCTTCATTAAATATATTGAGCGTTACATTTTTTTGTCTTCTGTGGACCTTATCGCATGTTGTCCTTGCATTTCTTTTCTTTGAAATAGATTTAATAAGATCTGTCCACTTCAATGCCCCTTCAAGCCTATGCTCGGACAAAAGTGCAAGGGAAGATGTTCTAGTAGGTATTCCAGACAATTTCAAGAAATTCGATGGAATATTTTTGAAGGTGCTAGTGTTACGTCATTTCATAAGTAGAGTAATTTTGAATCAAAAGTTTAATGTGGTTCAAAGAGTATAAAGATGGTATCAGGCGCTTATATATTTCAAAAATAAATCATTGTATATTAAATCGAAAATCGCCGTTTAACAAGCAACACCACCTATATCAATTTTTTTTCACACCTGGTAGGAACATGCGATCTCATTTTAATATCAGATGTTAAAAAAATTCAGAAATATTCGTTATTGATTGCGAAAAATTGAGTATTTTCTTCCACTTCGAAATTTCAAAAAGTTGAGATAGGTGTTGTCGTTTGTTAAGCAACGAAATTATATATTAGCATTTTATAGGAG
Source organism: Araneus ventricosus (assembly GCA_013235015.1). NCBI lineage: Eukaryota > Metazoa > Arthropoda > Arachnida > Araneae > Araneidae > Araneus > Araneus ventricosus. The sequence goes on along the minus strand of BGPR01000308.1, from coordinate 107,357 downwards.
TGTGGAGGGAGGGTGCTAATTATGCTTTGGCCTTTGGCGCAGAAATGTGCAAATCCGGCCTATGTGGAACATTTTACTTAGTATAAGGTTTTGTGTACTAGGACCATATACAGGGTGTCCACACTTATCATGGTCCAATAGCTAATTTCTAAAACGTTAAAGATAGACATATAGTTCCAATTGGAAAAATGCTTTAAATGAAGGGAAGAATTATATTTCATGTTTTTTGAGTCACTAAATATATTTCTGAAATTGTTACCAATTCTAATTTTTTATACGGTCACCAGGTCCTATCAGTCATATTTAGTAAAATATTCTTCACGCATTAACATTTTAAACAAAAAAGTTCTACTCTTCCGCGATTAAAACTAACCAAGTTATGGAGCTTTGAATTTCATAATTTTGAACCAATAAGCGGCCTCGATGAGTAAATGTTACGCACTGATTGGTGGATCGTCTTCGAGACTGCTATTGAAACGGTGTAAAGTGGTCTAAGTCAGCGATGTTTAAAGCGCAATAACTCGACCAGTTTTACTCGCAGAAGAGTGGCACTTTTTTTTGGATAAAATGTTAATGTGTGAAAAATATTTTACTAAATATGACTGATATGACTGGGGGATCGTTTAAAAAAATTAGAATTCGTAACTTTTTCAGAAATGAATTCATAGACTCAAAAAACATAGAATATAATTCTTCCTCTCATTTAAAGCATTTTTTCAATTGGAACTACATGTCTATCTCTGATGGTTTAGAAATTAGCTATTGGACCACGATAAGTGTGGACACCCTGTCTAAACGTAAAGACTGTATCTCAAAATATAATCCTCTAAAATTTTCAATCAATTTCATCAAATTCTGCAACTTTTTTATGTAAGTTCAGCAAATATGAATCAATGCTCATAATTGGAAGTTTAGCATATTAAGGAAGTAAAGCCGAAGGTCAACTTTACTCAGACACATCCGTGCCGAAAGGGAACGACGAAAGAGGAAAAAAAGAAAGTCTCACTCTAGTTTTCCAGCTAACAGTCCCAAGATTCTTTATTTTAAGAATTCAAGGTGTCTAACTTCCATATTCGGCTTCTAAATCATCAAAAAGGGCATTTACGGCTGCCATTCAATAAAAACATTTTAAAAGTTTGGAAATATATTTTTAGTAAATATTCAAAACTGCAGACGTAAAAATATCAAATTGGACGCTGTCAAAGCACCCTTAAGCTGCAACGATAAAAAAAACAGGCATTTAAAGGAAATTATTATCTTGCAATGATCACGAGTACTTACTGTGATCAGCACTCTTTATTTACAACTAGCTGTTACCCGCGACTTCGTGCGCGAAGAATTTGAATTATTAAATTTTTTAAATTCACGAATATAAATGTTTCGTTACATGTTGAAAAGGGAAATTAAAAGTTTTGACGATTGATAATACATAATTTGACGACTAACAGGAGTGTATGCTTTTATAGTTAGGTAATTTGTTTATCTATGCTAACACACTTTTGCATACGACGTTTTTTTTTATTTTACGTTTTTTGCACGGATATAGAGGTTTTATGGTCTGGACACACGTCAACACGCCACATATAGTTGCCCATGGGGAAAGTATGGTTTTTCTAAATGTACGCCTGCACCTTTGAGTGTCTGGCCCTGAGCCTGCCAAATGCTAATTTTAAAGGGAATTTTTACCTTTTGAACTTGGAGGATAAATCCTTCGGTATTATCGGAATGCGTGGAATGAAAACACTCTCTCGTTTTTAAACACTCTCACGACGTTTGGACCTAGGTGTGCAATTTGTAACCGTGCGCAGTCTCGGTACATCGAGGTTACGTATCAATAGTACTAGCACACCGACTTTTAATCTGAGCTTGTCGGAAGGTACCCCTGATAATTCTAAGGAGTTGAAGAACTTGTTATCTGTTATATGAAGAAGTTGATGTTACTTGTTATTGCCCATTAGCGCATCTACAGGTAGATATTCTGCAATACCTCCCTCCATTTGTGACATATTTTTATTTTATTTATCTGACCTAAACTTTCATTAATGAGTGCCGAAATTACCAATTCAAAAACCATTCTCTATTCCTCATATATTCTCCGTTACTGCAAATTACATCATTGTACTCAGGCCCTTATAATCTGTGGAATATACCATCCATCATGCTATATGTCATCCACTTCTACCATTCAAAAGAATACATAAAACAAAATACTACATCTTCGCATATTTTCCTTTAGTTATAATTAACATTAGTTTCTAAATATTAATCCAAAAATTCTTGCAGCTATATCATATCTATCAATAGATTTCTGTCCCGGCTTCAATTTATCGACAGCTTCTTGAATAAAATCTGATATGGAAAAGATACAAATATAAATAACTAAAATTAAAAAGACTGCAAACTCGAAAAATGAAAATCAAACGGTGAATTGAGTAATTTCAGTTATTATTCCATATAAATAAATTATTTGTTTATTTTCTCAGAAAGATCACATAATCGCGGCTTTCTTTACGATCACGTGATGTTTGACATTAAAAATAAGTTATTCCACGTGTAGTTTGGCCGTGAAAGCGTAACAAACAGACAGACAGACACACTTTCTCATTTAATATATTATTAAGGATTAAGGATTTATTATTTGTTAGGAAACGCAGGTAAAAATGACAGGTGATATGAACTGCAGTGATTTTTTTATCTAATTAAATAAGCTTTAAAATTCTTTAAGAACCAATGAAAACATTGCCAAACGATATGTGAAAAGAAATAAACAGAGAAAATAATGGCAAAGTAATTACACCGTTGCCTAGCAACTCATCAGTATCAACTCTAGTATCATTAAATTTGGTTTATTTTGAAATCGTCTGCGTGTCAACTTTTTATTAAATTTTGAAAAATCAATAAAAATTGAAGGAAAACTGTCACAGATATAAAATTGATATCATTAAAAAGGTAAAATTTTGAACCTTAAGATGGTATAAAAATAATTTTCGGGGGATAATTTGCTCCTAACTTACAGCGGAAAAACGGTTTCGGTTATTTTTAATTAACTGACTGTTTAATTAACTTTTGCGCTTTAAAAAGTTGGCAGTAATCTTCCCCTTGTCTTAATTAATAAGTGTGCAAAGTTTGGTTAAAATCAGTGCAGTGGTTTAGGAGGAGATGTGGAACATAGATACAAACATACATACATACAAACCCACAATGACTTTTAATTATATTAAGATAAGTTTCTGGTCATTGGTGATGCAAGCTCTCGTAACTTTCTGCTTACTATCAACTTGAATTGTCATTGACCATGGCAAACTACGCTAATGCAGATTCTTGTAGTGCGGTTATTTTTAATATGAAATGAAAGAGATCTAGTAGCATCTTTAATTTCAATATAATAATTCTAATATTTGGATCGGTTGGTCTCATATTGAAAAGAGGATAACGTATATCTATCTGCCTTTCGCAAGAACACAACCCTGTTGGAAACTAATCTTACTTTTTCATAGAGCCTTAAGTTGTTGTTTCAAATATACTTTTCTTTATTATCATATGGAGTATTTCAGTACTGTAATAGTTGTTTTAGATTGTAAGTAAAATTTATATGTATGGAATTTCTTATTTATTGTTGTATCATATGTGTTCAACCGAAAATTTAGAATGGAATTACGTATATGTAAATAAAATATTTTTTCTTGCATCGTTTAGTATCTTTTCGCCGAAGAATAGTCCGAAGAAGATTAAATTAAACAGTAATTTTTTTCATCAGTTAAATATTCTTAACACAAACTTTCAGTAAGGTAAAATTATTCTTATCGTGTAAGATGCAAAATGATAATAAATCCGTTGAATCGTTCATATTCTTTGGATATTTTTGGTCATCTAGCCATTAATGAATCTTGATGTTTATACATACTTAAAATAACGCAGGTGTATAAAATACCTTTTACGTTAATTTTCTTTGTAACGTCTATAAAATAATTGTAATGTCGGTTTATGGAGTTGTATATTTGAATTGAAAGGACAGGAATTGGATGACACAAATCTTTATTCTAGATTATACTTACTTGGAACATGAAAGGTTTACTTACAATTACCTTCTTTGATACTATATCCGAAGCTTCCGTGGTCTTCGTCGATATACTATACTCATTTATTCCAAATATACTCATTTAAAGCAACACGAAAGATTCACTTGCAATTACCTTGTTCTATATTATATATCAGAAGCTCTGGACCGCCGTGGCCTGGTGGTTAAGAAGGTTCCAGACACAATTCCATCACGTATGCGAGCCTTTAATCTGCCTTCAAGGCTTCAAACCCTTTAGATATCTCTGGTACACATATTTACCACTTACGACAGATATCTTCTGATGCCCTGAAAAAAGTCTTTTTAAACAATAAGTAGAATCAACGGTGAAATGGAACCAGAATACTGTTCCCGCAATGCTTTTTTACGATAAATAAATGGAAAAAAATTCCAAAATACCTTCTTAAAATAATACAATCTTCATCTTATACTTACCCTCGAAAATATGATTGGTATTTCAGAGCTACGAGTGAGGGGCGGAAGAAAGGGATAAAGGATATAGTTTCATCGTATACATTGTTCAATTATTGACATTTTATGATTTAATTGCTCCATTACCTGGATAAAATAACTATATATTTTTAAATAGAGAAAAATATTTTACCGTGAGATGATCTCCTGACCCTTCCAATTACACGCTCTATTTTGTTCCTCAACTCCCCCCTCCCTCTCCCCACTCAGGGCCGTCCTAAAAAATTTCAGCGCCCTGAGCTAGAGTAATTTGATCATTAAGAATTTCAGCACATATGAATTAGGAATTTAGAGGGATAATAATTAATTAGGGCTAATTAATAATTAGGGCATAATTAGGAATTTCACACTATATGTCTACCAAATAAAATCATTAAGGAGCAAAAAAAATGCCGCTTGTTCTCTGATTCACGCCTTACAATTTTACAAATCGGCGCCGTTTTGTAATAATCGTTTCAGGATAGGATTTTGCAAGCCAGCTTTTGCCACCCCAAATCATAGACATGATTATTCTTAACGGTTACATTATAAATATAAGAAAAAAGTACATACATTTGTTCTATCTGAATATTCCTTGAACGTGTTCATACATATACATGTTCGTGTAACATTACAAAATCGAGGGCTGTCTAGTTGCAAACCATATTCCTATTTTTACTTTCAACATACTTAAAAATATAATTAAATAAAATTTTTGGCTCAAAATTCAAGTCAGTATAGTAAATTTTGGGGACACTTTGTTCAAATACGACCCTGGCCTACAACCTAATTAGCCCATTGGATAAGAAGGCCCTGGCCCCACTCAACGGTTCAGCCCAGGTCAGAGCCTCCCGGCATTGCTTAATTTGCACCACTGAATACAATGAACTGATGTTCGACATTGATTGAGCTACAAGAATATCATAAAAAACATTAATTCTATCGTTCAATCCTATTGAGATTCAAAAATGGCCAGAAAGCATACCCACTGCCCGTTCATTAAGTGAGTGTTTTCGGAACGACACCGAATTCCAGTACTTGTTTCTCAATTTCTTTCGAACTCTCGAAGATTTTCTTAGTAAAAAAAGTTTGTACCTATTCCTTATATAAAAAATACACTTTCGTCTAATTATCTGTATTTTTAGTCCAATGTCTTTAATTTAAAATCAGTTTTAATTTCAGGAAATCGATGAATACTATCGATGCAGTACGCTTTGCTCCAAATTCCAAATACAGTAAAACCCTAGTTAACCGAACTCGGGTTAACCGAAACCCGGGTTATTCGAAATTCCTCTGAAATCGCAAATCCAAGAAACACGTACTGTACTGCACGGAAATAATCGCGAAGGCGAGACATTTTTGCAACGATATCTCCACCTTTTTCTTTTAAGCCTCTCCAAGAAGGTCAGTGATTGATTTTAGAATGATAAAGTTAAAATTAAAGGGTATTAACAATATTAATTATGATATTGTTTACCTGTGCCAGCCAAGCGCATTGAGCCCGCACTCGTCGGTGTTAATATTGTCCCCGACGGAGGGTTAACTTTTAATAATAAACATAAGTGTAGCCTACAAAAAGAGTTTTGAATTCGTTTTACACTCAAAACATTTCAGAATTACATACTGTAATTACACACAAAATAGTAATAGATTCTCATGGCTTAACCGAAAAAATCTTTATCCGAAACGCCCCCCTACCCCCTTCTTTAGTTCTTTTAACCTGGGTTGTACTGTTTTCTTCTTATCTTACGCTCATTTCAACTTCATTTAGGTGCATTGAATATTTAAATGCTATACTTTTTGATTTTTGATTTTATTTTTTCGACAAAACAAATGGATAGGATGTCATTAGCAAAATTAAAATAAATTATAAAAATTATATATTTTTTTTTATTTCCATAACACTCTGAAGGTCGTTCCATTAAATGCAAAGTGAAATTCGAAATTCAGATTAATTAAACATTTATTTTCAATTCTTAGAAATGCCATTGCTTTATTCCAAAAAAATGCCGAAAATTGTTTTAAATTCTCTAAAATTAGGTGATAAGCAAACTTACCAGTGAACATTCCAAGATATTTTCACCCTTAATGTAGTTAATACATTGAAAATGTTTACCACTTAATGGAAGTGATAAACATACCACTTCCAGATTACCCTGTATATTTACCACCCTCAGTTTCATAAATTAATTAGTAAAGCAGCAATTTTGAAGCTTTTTTATTTACAAGATCAGTTTATCATAATAAAACTTCCGAAAAATATTCTGGAGTGATGCCTTGGAGTTAAGCTTTTTACAAAGTTAAATATCGAAAAGTGAATCAAAATAATATTTGCTCCTTTCAAATATAAAATGTATAGGGAGGTATTCATAATTTTATCTTCTATGTACTGCAAACTGAGTGTTTATTTACTACTTGTTTGTAGCTGGGTGTAGTTTTAGTTCATAAGAAGGGGGAAAAAAATTCTTGCTGGTGCTGCCATCTATTCGAAATAAACAGAAATACAACAGATTAGTTGCATAATGCTTTTAATAACAACACAAGAAACAACAGGGAAACATACGCTAGTTATTATTTTCTCATTTACGAAGTGCACAGAAAATTTTATAACTTCGTACTGTTCGTTTTGTAACTAAGTATTTCAACTTCGAGATTTCGAGGAATTCCTATGCTTTACTTGTTCCTGATTCCTCTCAAAAAAGTTTAAACAATTGGAAAATATGTTTCTATATCTATCTAGGTGCACGTGATAGTGATTATTCAGAAACAATGAACTAAAGGAATGAAATTTGATCTATGAAACTTACACCAAAGCAACTTTTCTTTTTAACTTTAAGATGACGTAAAAATCGCTTTCTTGAGGTAAATGTTTTTGAAATTATCCTTGGAAACATCCAAATTATAAAATGAAAAAATATCAGCAAAAACCGTCAGTGGAAAAGGTAGCTGTGGATATTTTTCGATAGATATACTTTTATGGATAATATCGTGCTTAATATATTTACTTAAAATTCGACTGCTTCAGTGGGTTTTAGAACCACCACACGCCACTGGATTTAAAAGAGGTGAAGCAACAGGCGAATATTAGGGACCCTATTAGCGCAAGATATTGTACAATATATTTGTATTGTTCCGATATTCTGAATGCTGTACAATATCGTAAAGATATCGCAGTAATATTGTGGAGCATCTTGTGATAAGGAAGGGGCTACAAGTCCCTATTTTGAGGGACTGAACGCAGACACGCTATTGGGTATTTATTTGCCTTTCAAAAGCCAAATATGGCGAATGGGAGACGATGGAATAAAGCTATGCTCCTGTATATATTTGTTCTTTCAAAGTCACTGTAACTCTGAGAGTTATTTTAGAATTAAAATGGATCTTATTAAAATTTTAGAAGTTATTGTCAGTCACTTTCTAAAATCGAAATAGCAACATCTCAGCTCACGCGGCCTCTCTGAATTGAAATCATCTTTTTTCTAATTTCCAGCACAAAATTTCATCAGTAAGGATAAGTTTTGTCGTTTGTGCTGCCATCTATAGTCAATAGGCAAAAGTGCAAACCATTAACTGTCTTAAACTTTTCAGAAATAAAGTATAAACGTTTAATTAGTAATTTTCGGTAATCATTTTATCTAGAGATTTTCATTCTTTACTTAAAAAGGTTTCATAAAAAAAGAGAAAGAAACTTGCTTATTCTTTTAATATACAAAAATGTCAAATTTGTGCGAAACAATTTATGGCTTTATTCCAAACATAACAAAACCGAGGTTCAGCGAATAAAACATTCTGTCACAAAATCTTTGATAGAATGTCTAAACATTAAGCTTTATTTTTAGAATTTTTAATAATACTTAATAATTAAATGATATTCTAGTAAAGAGATTTAGACAACTTCAATGATCAAAGATACGTGGATAGCACTTTAAGCCTTAAAATTGAATTTTAAAACAGATTTACACATTTTATATTTTCGAAGAACAAATTTTCTTTATTTTCTTTTGTTTTCTAGCTAAATGCAGGATATCCAGAACCTGTATATACAAATGGAGGTAACAGACATCTAGTCAGTGATGTAGTCACAAAATAAGCAGTGCCGGAATTCTTTAACCCATGAGTATCAAAAATCGCACTGTTTTAAGGAGTGTAACGTCACAACCCATGGCCGCTGTTTATGGCTGAGCAAGATGAAGGCAAATGCAGACAAATTTTTGTTTCTCAGAAATTTATTTACAGCTCAATCACATTTATGCACATATATTATTAATCATCACATATATTATTAATTAACTGGAGACTAACTAACCTGCAGTCTGCTGGAAAAATTCAGTGCGATTTCCGAAGTTCCACGTGAACTCCCACAAGATCAGGCCCGAGGTTCGAGTCTGTCGACAAAATACGCAAAAAATTTTCAATCCCACTTGGGAGAACTGCAAGTCCGGATCCGAAAATCCTCACGAGACCTCTCTGGTTCCTGTTCTCAGAGCAGCAAAACTCGATCTCCTTCTTAAAACCTGAATTCACCTTTTATTACGCTTACGGTCTGTTCATGAGGCGAATCGCATTCAATTTCACATAGCTTCAAAAGATCGCAACCACCATTCATCCTTGCCATGTCATCTTTCACAAAGCCCCCGCCCTAGTCTGACAAAGTTTACCTTTTGTATTCTCTAAGAGTACGGCATTGTCCAGTCCCAGAAAACTTTGGCGACTCTCTGACACTCAACGCTGTTGTTAGGCCGCACCTGCACAGTGATGCATTGTCATTTCCCAGGCATGTTGACTCCCGTGTTGGGTCAGATTCCGGGTCCAACCCTAGAATGTTAACTGTTGCAAGGCCATGTTGCTACAGGAGGTTTTTACAAATTTTTTCGTTAATTTTTCGCAAAATAATCAGTGCTGGAACGGCGTTCCGGCTGCACTACATGCCTGCATCCTGTGCTCTTTCGATCAAAAGGCAACTTTCAATGAAGTTAAAATTACTGAACTTTATAAACATTTGCCAATCAGCTTTAGGAAAGCTGAAAAAAACCCATACGAAGTTATTTCCTTGTTCGGTAGCTCATTTAGCTGCGAACGACATTTACCTATAATCAGTGGCGAATCCAGGATTTGTGTTTGGGGGAGGCTGAGGTCATGAACGTCGTGACGAATGTCAAGCTCATGTAAATCAAAACACTTTAACTTTACAGACTTTACTCACCCTACAATAAGAATCATAAGGTACGCTACAATAATTTCGATAATTTAAAAAAAACACAATGAAATAACTACCTAGAAATGTTTTCGACTGCGTCAACGTACAACTACGAGTGGAAAGCCTACAAAAGTGGGGAAAGTTTCGAGCCTATCAAGCCAGGAAGAAACGTTGTCACATTTTGTTTTTTAACGGGCGATTAATAACAAACAGTAGTAGGAATTTTAAATAAATTCAAGAATTCTGGTTTAGATCTGGAGGGGGTGCAGCCCTACAGCACCCCTCCCCCGGATTCGCCACTGCTTGTGAAAAAAGGAAAATAATGTTCTGAAAGATCCCCCAATCACTCATGAGTGAGTTTTGAAAGTAGTCAGTGTAAACGAGGTTCCCTCCTAAAAAAGGAAATTTCGTGTTGCAAGAAGGCATTAAATGTAGAAAAACAATTAGATAATAATAGTTCTATTATTACAATTATTCTTTTTTTTTCTCTGCATTAGGAAAGAAATTTACGATTTTTTTCGCCTCACAACTGCTGACCTTATTAGCTTTTGGCATGCTTACTTGGCACTATTCATAGTGTGTTTTTTTCCTGGGCCAATGTATATTCACATAAAAAGAATGACCACCATTTGAATTTATATCAAATGACCAGAATATTTTTCAACCTTTATAAACAATAAATACAAAGTTTGGAACTTCTATTGAATTTCTCAAGTTTAAATAGCCTAAAATCTGCACTAAAAATAATTTTCACAGACCATCGCTATTATATCATTCAAACAAACTCGCTTTCAATAATAGACACCACTTCCCACTTTTTAATAAATGCATGTTGATTCTCTAATTCGGTGAAAAGAGTTACTATCGATTTGAAAACTATAACGTAATATGCATTTTCAATCTTACATAGTAAAAAATTAATTGAAGTGAGTAAGATATAACTGTTTGATTGTTTTAGACAAAAAAGTCATTAAATAACACAAAGAATTTTGAGAAAAAGAAAATATTTTTTTTATATTTTTAATAGATTATGTGAACAGTGCATTTGACGAAAATTATACATAAAACGAGAGAAAAAAACGAAATTTACCTTTTAAGGAAAGTAGTTCTCATTTCATTCTTATAGTGTATTATCTGATTTACAGATGGCGCCACGTGTATCTTTGAAAAATAAAGAAAGGAATTTCTCGTTAATATTTCCGATGACTTTTCAAAACGAAATTAGCGTTAATATAAAAAGGAATTTCCGCGCCTCTATAAACTGATCTTTTTTCATTAGTTAGGCCTCATGTATAAATAATATTTATTAAAAATATTAAAAGAAATTATTTATACATTTTTCTAGCAAAACTAATTTTGTTTGTATGCGAGCCGATATTTGAACGCATGCTTTATTTACTTTAATTTGAATTAAATTTTTAACCCATTTTGTCTCTAAAATTCATCTCATTTACAAATCAGATTTCTTTTTAGCTTATTTTATATAATTCTGTATTAAAGGCATCAGTGGAGATGAATTGGGGAGGCGAGGGGGCTTTCGCACAAAGAATTGAATTTTTATCTCATTTTAGCAGCCTAAAATTAAGAATTATAAAAAAAGCAATAGGGTCCGGGAAAGTTAGCTAATTTTCTAACTAATTTTTACTTTCGCGTATAACACTATAACTCAAAAATTTGAATAGCTAGATGGATGAAATTTCGTACACAGTTTTATCATCATGAATGTAGTTCCGTATCAAATTTTGGATCAAATCCGTCGAAGGGTTGACTGTCTGTCGGACTGTATAATCGCAAACTTGTAAAAATTATATCTCCTAAACCCTTTGGCTTAGATAAATAAAAATTGGTATGGCGGTTGCTAACATTAATTATAGATCTGTGCCCAAATGTCCTTTCAATCGGTTAAAAAAAGGTTAATCGGTTAATCCGATTCTCCATACGCATGCACACTGGTAGCAATCGTTGTGCAAGCCGAAAGATTACGTCACTTTGTCCTTGAGCCGGCAAGAGTGGAAGTGTGTTATTACATGCGTTTTAATCGGTACGCATCTCTTTGAATTTGATTCTTTACCTAAATATTTTACAATCACTATGATCTACAATGAAAAACCTTCTGATAGTCATTGGATTCTGTGTTACACACGGGGGGGGGTGTACACTGGGGGTTTTTTTTATCCACACGGAGGGGAGGGAAAACAGCACCTTTTTGGGGAGGTATACGAGAAAGTCACGACATTATCAAGGATATTTAGTTGCATAATTTTAATATTCTGAAAAACGATCAAGGGCAAACTTTTTACACTGAGCAATTAAATATTTCATCTTATAAAATCAGCATTATACTTTCATTTCAAAATTACGACATTTATTACATAATTTGCTTCGTGAAAGACATTGTAATTGAATAAATGACGTTCGTTGTATCTTTATCATTAAAATTCACAACGAAAGAAAAGGTAACACGGTGAATTTAATTCCGTGTGTCCTATATCTAACTTCATAAACATAATCATTACATGAAAAGACTATCTTAAAACTTTTTCACGGTCTAGAATAAAGAATTTTTTATTGAAACGATTCTCTATACTGACTTCTTAATAATCATTTTTCTTATATTCGCTGTATTCATGGACAACTTGTTTTAGACCATAATCCTGTTCTGATTTTTTTCGATATAAATTTATTTATTGCAGTATAGCTGAAAAAACAATGCAAAATTATTATTATTATTTTTAAATGCGACTTATCCAATTTTATTATGCAAACGATGTTTTTTCAAATGTCAAACAAAAATAAAAATTGTTTTGATAGTCTTTCAATAAAAAAAATCATTTTGATATTCTTTTTTACGATCGTTTAGTCTCATCATTTAAAAGTGATCAGAATTTAATGATATTTAAAGACGACCCCTTTTTATTTCAACAAATGTCACAAACTCTACGTGGACTTCTAAGTGTGCTCAGTTTCAATCCTAGCTAAAAGCACGAATCCGATTACTCATATATCCCCTCAAAAGTGCGAAAAATAAGAAGTGTGGAATTTATGGCAATAAGCATAAGTCACGTGACGGCGGCGGTACGTAAATACACGACGATTGTCACGCCTTTACTGGCATATAACCTTGAACATTACATTAGAACATCATTACAGTCAGCTTGTACTAGCCTATAATTTCGCTCTGATATATGTGTAATACTTAAAGAAATGCTTTAAATTACCTTATGAATGGCCATGACACGGCGTTTTAAAGACCCATTGAAAAAACCAATACATGCATTCGGCACATAAATTAGATAAAATTGATGGCAGTTTCACTATTTATTGCTTGTTTCAGTAAAGGGAAATGTCTTTAGTTTAAAATAACCTACGGAAAGGCGTATTTCGTTGTCTTTCTGTTTTTTATCCCTAAAAAGGAGAGAGGGATAATGAAGCTGAATTGCAAATATCCCTAAGATACAAGTTTCCTAATGCTTATTGCATTGTATTTGAATGACATCTTTATCCACAAACAGTGAATGGATAAAAAAAGGAATAACAAATTAGAGGAAATTACTTGCTATCTTATCTTTGAATTAATTAAAGAAATATCTTCCTTTTGGCAGGTAATATTTTGATTGCTTGTTTTTCCTGATGTTGTAATTTTATAACAGGAACAAAATTAAGCTTTTCATATTTAGTATTTTAAGACATTGCATAATACTTGTATATGTAAATGTATCGTGAAAATCACGACAGGAAAAGGTATATTTCCAAGTTATAAATAATTCCGTTTGAAAACTTCAGTTTTTAAAAACGCAAACAAAAGAAAAATATTCTAATACAATTTTTCGTTATATGGGCATTAAAAATTGTACTTTTTAAAATAATTTTTTTTTACCATTCTCTGTCTCAGAACCAGATCACATTATGCCAACTTTTCAGGAAAGCTGAGAAGAATTTACTTGCTGGCTATGAGGGTTTGTGCTAATATAACCATAGCAAATTATAAAAGGAGGATTTTTATATGACTTACGTTGTTATGCCTTGCAGGGATGGGAAAAACCTACCGGATTTAACCGAAACCTACCGGTTTTGGTTCGGTTAACCGGTTATTTTTGGTTATTTTGTTTGTCCCGGTTATTTTTTTAAAATCCAATAACCGGGTAAAAAAACGGATCGGAAGCTAGGCTCGATTTTAGGTTCGATTATACTAAAATTTACCAAGTTATGAAATTATCTTAGGCCAATCAACTACAACCGCTTCCTCGAGGCGTTTATTGGTTGGCGGATTTCTGAAAAAGTCCTTATGAATAGATAAATATTGGCCAATGGATTGATTTCCTGTAAGAACAAAATATTAATAAAAAAATTGTCTACAAGCGGCGCATGTTTTTTTATTAAAAAAAAAATCGAGAACCGGTTTTTGAAACAACCGGTTACTATGAGCGGTTATAATCGCCAGGTGAAACCGGAGGTGAAAAAAACCTGAATAACCGAAAGCCGGTTATTTTTGCAATAACCGCCATCTCTAATGGCTTGGTTCAAAATAAGATTCAACATGCAAAAATATTCGAAAATGTTTATTTTTGGATATTCGTCTCATCTGAGGTACAAAATTAATTTTCAACTCGTTTCACAATTTCTTGTGCCTATATTGTTTGCACTTAGGGCTTGAATCTTGGCAATTAAGCCATTAGCCAGACGTGGCTCTTTCTTCAGAGATTACAATTATTCATTGGGTGTGGAGACTGATTTTGATGATTAACTCGCCAGAGCGTTCTCGTGATGCTTATGAAACTTAATGGAATCACAATATGTGAAGTCACAGTCACGTGACTTGCAAGTAACTGCCATTACATGTCATATGTTATTTAACTACACGCTGTCTTCCTCTTCTCCATGTCGTCACGTTCTTTACCCTCCTGGAAGAAGGTAATGTATACTCAGGGGTGTAATGGAGCCTGAACGCACCGGAAGGACGTTCTGGCACTGCTTTCTAATTTTTTAACTCTTCGGAACGCCGTTCCGGCACTGCTTTTTTGCAAGAAATAAATTATAAAAAAATTGTTAGATACCTCCTCAAAACTTCTTCATCTTTGTCTAATCCTTACCCCCGAAAACGTGATGAATATTTCAAATTAATAAAAGTAAGAAACCTCTGGCGAGTGGAGTTGGTAAAGGGTTAAAATTTGCAAACATTTAATTGTATCTTATGTTTCGAACTCATGATATTTTCTATATTATTTATCGATGCAATGATTTTAGTTTTGCATTACTTAATTTTAGTATAACTTGAAATCAACATAAATTTTTAAAGAATTATTCTTTAACATTTTCTTGATATTTATGCTTGGAGCTACAGTACACATTATGTTAATGTTTGATTAAAAATAATATAATAACAGTAAAAAGTGACGACATTTTATAATTTCAATATCGAGAGCATTTGAAATGTAAAAAAATATTATGAAGTGATCCCCTACTTACCCCCCATCACCTTCTACATTTTGTCCCTTCCCCCCAACAATATCATCCAGCTCAGAGCATTCCGGCACTGCTTAATTTGCGACTACACCGCTATGAAATGCGTGTATTTTATGTGTATACAAGAATTAAATTGGTGCATGGCATTTTATGTGTATCATGTGCATATTAACAGACTTTAAT
>BGPR01000308.1:52883-91976 GCA_013235015.1 Araneus ventricosus | reverse complement strand
TGGCATTTTATGTGTATCATGTGCATATTAACAGACTTTAATCTGTGTTGCATGACATTTTATGTGTATCATGTGCATATTAACAGACTTTAATCTGGAGTACCGGATACAGAACAGATATTCAAAGGACCTTTAACAAGCTGTATAATTGTACGATAGAAGACGGTCATTGAGAGCATTACGGACATTCAAACATTCATCGACTTTAACTGGAGATCAAGCCCATGAAATTGGGAATATAAGGCTCTTACCGTAACCACCACGCATATTTTCATTCGAATATTTCAAAATTAAATAACCTTTTCAAATAAAGAATGAAAGGCATGTTTCTAGAGTTTTTATATGCATTATTCTTGGTGATTTTTAAAGTTTTTCATTTGATATTTTTCATATAATTAATAATACTAATGCGTAGAAACAGCTCTACTATACTTTTCCAAACTAACGCTAATACTCTGAGACTCAACAGTACCATAAAGGAAATATTCAATTTGAGCTTTCCTCTCGCCAATGACATCTACGCTAAAGTCTGTTGATTGCACTCGGGTTATACAGAGTCACATATACAGAGTGCCCACTAAAGTCCCTTACCACCCTTTTTTACTACCGAATGGCTGCAGCTATCTTCATAAGAGTGGTGTCTAGGTATGGTAAAGTGACTATGCGCTACTGGATGAAAGCACTTACAGCGCCACCTGGTGGAAAACGGTGGAGTTAGCGTTATTATCTCTAAAACGGTACGAGATAGAGGAAAAAAATGAATTACAAAGTTGTAGAGCATTATCGATTTAGTACAAAAAAACACCTTGTGGACGTAAATGCTTAGAATAGAACTCTTAAAACACGTATTTGTTTGTTCGCGATTTCCTACACTGGCACGTGACAAAACCTTCTTAGAAAGAGAAAAAAACAACTAGTTATCACAAGAGACCTTTATTTTCGATGTTCAAACTTCTCTCCCTACAATGCACATCTGGACCCTTGCTTGAACTTCACGTTGCACACAATGTAACATAGAGGGTGTCACGTTGGCACAGGTATCCGTAATGTGTCGTTGAAGGTGCTGCAATGTCGGTGGAGGGGTCGCACACACCTGCTGTTTGATATATCCCCACAGGAAAAAATCCATTGGATCAGGTGAACGTGGAGGCCACACTTTGAAACCACCATACCCGACTATTTGTTCCTCCACCAGGTACTACTTCACTGATGATGTTTTGTGCGTAACCGCACCGTCATGTTGGAACCATACATTCCGAAGCTGAAAACAAACAAATGTGCATTTTAAGCGTTCTGTTTTTAGCATTCATGACCATAAGATGTCTTTTTCTACTAAATCGATGATGCTCAACAATTGTGTAATTCACTTTTTTCCTCTATCTCGTACCGTTTTAGAGATAATAAAGCTAACTCCACCGTTTTCCACCAGATGGCGCTGTAAGTGGTTTCATCCAGTAGCGCATAGTCACTTTACCATCACCACTCTTATGAAGATAGCTGCAGCCATTCGGTAATAAAAAGGGTGGCAAGGGACTTTAGTGGGCACCCTGTATATATAGATATCCAATTTTAAATAAATACAATAATTGATATCAGACTTTCAATTGTGTTCATTTAATCTATATATATTCTGAAATCTAGCAAGTGCAAGGCATTGCCGGGTTCAGCTAGTATTTAATAAAAGAATTGGAACAACCTAAAATGATATAATGGTAAGAATTTTGCAATTTAATAGCTTTCGCAAATTGGTATGATACATGAAAACGGTATAAATATTTTTTTTTACTTACAATGAAATCAAGAAAAGAATATTGCGTCACTTATTTATAAACTATTTAAGGATAGCTAAAAATAATTTTTACAATATAATAACTTTTATAATAATTATTTAGATAATTCAAACATCATGTTTAATTTACTCATAAAATAATGAATTTTCGAACTTGATAGAACTGAATCAGGAAGTATCAAGAGGTATTCACGAGCGTATGATCGCGGCCAATGCGATTCCACTGAAGATCCGCCGTGTATGGGGCCTGTTGCACGTTAAATCATACGTAGTGGTCAAACGTCCTCCCGTTGGTGTGGCGTGGAAGTTTGGAGAGGGGGGGTGCCAGCTCAGGTGTCGTCCTCGTCATCTGACCGAGGTTCAAAATTACGAGGTCCGTCCCAAAATAGCCCTTGTGTTGCTTCAAAACGGGACGTTAATATAACTAAACTAAACTAAATCGCGGCCAATGTTCTCTGACTGGCCCAGAAACTTATGTAACTAAAATTAAGCCAACTGGAGTGTTCTCCCCTCGACTTTCTAGTATACGAACAAAGCATGGCACATTCTGTTCATTTCTCCTTATAAGAGTCTCTACACAAGTGATGCGTAAAGCAGGCCATCTCTTCCAAAATGGAATTGTTGGAACACGGGAAGAAAAAAGCAATCGTCAGTTTTAAAAACCGATGGAAATTGGCATAGCGGAATGGCAATGCTGGAATTCAAACGAACTCAAAATCCAACACTTCATGCGCCGATTCCAATTTGGGGCCTCGATTAGAGGGTAGCGGCACATCGAAGGATCTGCCTAAATTGAGACCACGCGTCGAGGGTAGAAATGAAACTCGAAATCTCCCGCGTAGGGAAAGAGGAGGGGGTAGGTAGAATTCTGCGACTTTGAACCTTGTCTCAAAGCAAACTTTGGGGCCTCCGTGAATGACGTGCCTCATTTTTCGACTTGATTGGATGGGGAGAAAAACCAGTCTTGGGGCAAATGGAATGGAGTACAGATGAATGCCCAGCTTAAGGGAGGGAGCTCCAACGCCAGCAAGTGAGTTACGTGCCGGGATGACGTAACAGGCACGTGACTTGTACTGACACAATATGCGCGTTTTGTGGTTCGTAATATAATGAAAATCGAGCGGGAGTGTTCTCCCCTAAACTTTCTCGTATGCTTCCCCAAAAAGGTGCCGTTTCCCCTTCCCCCGCGTGGCTAAAAAAATTCGAACCTACTGTTATCCAGAATCCAATGACTATCAGAAGGTTTTTCATTATAGTGATTGAAAAATATAAGAATGAAATTCAAAGAGATGCGTAACGATTTTCTTCTCTTACCGGCTCAAGGACAAACTGACGTAATTCGCTACTCCGTAATGAAATTCTTCTCCGTTCTTCCAGTACGCATGCGAGTGAAGATAACGGATTCTCTTCAAAAGTAAATTATACGGACCGATAGACAGTCAACCCTTTGATGGATTTGGCAAAAATTTGATACGGACCTACATTCATGACGATAAAACTGTGTATAAAATTTTATCCATCTGGCTTTTCAAGTTTTTGAGTTATAGCGTTCGCATGACCTCGGACATACAGACAAATAGATTTCCCGTTGACGGATTTTGTCCAAAATTTGATAGAAACCTACAAATTATGTTTAAAGGCCACATACCAAATTTCATCCCCGTAGCTCTAATAGTTTTCGAGTTATCGTGTTCACAGACAGACATAATTCCAAAATTGTGTTTTTAGGACTCAGGGAGGTCTAAAACGTGGAGGTTCGTCAAAATCTCGAATTCGAATTTTTTGACGATTACAATACTTTCTCTTAGTATGCTTCGTATACGAGAAAGTAAAAACCGAGTATACATTTGGACGTCTTCCTTTCAACCGATTGAGTAAAGAACTTGACACAAGTTTAATTTCAAGACCACATACGAATTTTTATATACCCGAGTCGTTGTGCTTTTGAGTTATCGCTTTCACATACATCCGAATATACAGACAGACAGATGGTCAGCCAATAGAACTACATGTTAAATTTTATCCATTTAGCTCTTTGCATTTTTGAGTTATCGTGTACAAAGACGAACAGACAAACCGACGGACAGACATAATCTGAAAAATGCTTTTTTTTACTTAGATCTTAAACGTGGAGATTCGTCAAAATTTTGATGTAGAATTTTTTGACGATTATTATACTTTCTCTTTTATATCTCGTATATCTGAAAGTAAAAACTAATCATGTCAGAAACAAAATATAGATATTATTATTCAGAAAAGACAGTAATTGTGAGACCGTAACTTAATAATTTTTTAACCCTTCACTTTAAATTTATTTTATCAATACATTTATGACGGGTAATAGTATACAGAGTGTTTTAGCAAAACGTGGCCGAACTTTAAGAGTAGGTCAGGCATCCAAAAACAAGTCATTTACGCAATAGAACATGGGGTCTTGAAATGCGATGGGGATACTACAGGGGCATCTTTGCCAGTGCATTGAGTAAAAGAAAAGGATACACCAGACGAAATGTACAACACAGATTGGGTGGAATACAAATTTACAATAGCACAATAACCCATGGGCCCGAAGATACCTCAGTTTTTCATAATAAAAGATTAAACACCACAGGAAAAGTTTTTTGAATAACTCCACTCAAATGGATTTACTCACTTTTATTTTTACTTTCTCGTATACGAAGTATACAAGGAGAAAGTATTGTAATCGTCAAAAAATTCGAACTCGAGATTTTGACGAATCTCCACACAATTGTAGAATTATGTCTGTCTGTGCGTGTCTATCTGTGAAAATGATAACTCGAAAAATATTACAGCTACGGGGATGAAATTTGGCATGTGGTCTTTCCATATAATTTGTAGGTTTTTATCAAATTTTGGACAAAATCCGTCTACGGAAAGTCTGTCTCTCTATGTGTCAGTGTTAATGTGAACGCGATAACTCAAAAACTTAAATAGCTAGAGGGATAAAATTTGGTACACAGTTTTTTCATCAGACATGTAGGTCCGTATAAAAGTTTGGGCCAAATCCGTCAAAGGGTTGACCGTCTGTCGATCTGTATAATCGCATACTTTTGAACGCCATAACTTCTTAAAACAATTACTTAGATAAATGAAATTTCGTATGTAGTCTCGAAACCCTAATTGTAGATTTGTCTCCAATTTTCGTTTAAATCGGTTGAAAAAAAGGCGTAGAAATTTCCTATTTTTTTTTTTTTTCCTCCATTATACGCAAAATAAAAACTGCGAACGCTCTAGCGAGTGTTTTCCCCACCTTAGAGAATACCGCACGTTTTCCGGCGAGCGGTATGTCCCCCCCCCCACACACACCCGTGTTATTCGTATGCGAGAATATTTTGAGGAGGTTACTCCCACTGGTTCTCATTGCGAGAGCCGAGATTATTACACCACACTCAGCGGCTTCTCGTCGAACACTAAAGAATTACACAATTTTTTTACAGATGGCGCTTCTGGCTTCAACAACCCAGTTGTAAATGGAATGCAAATTTGCTATAGCACAATAACCCGATTGCATGAATAACAACATTGCAAGACGTGTGCGGTATTTTAGGTATGATAATGGCAAGTGGGAAGCAATACCAACAACAAACCTTTAGAATACCTAGGGAGTAAAGGAGGAGAATAACTAAGTGCTCAAAGGACTGGCTGTCTTAGGTGATACACGCTTTGCATTTTGCATGTCATTATTCATGCATCTGGGTTGTTGTGCGATTGTCAGTTCGTATTATACTCAATCTGTGTTGTATATTTCATCTGGTGTATCCTTTCTTTTTATTTAACGCACTGACAAAAAGCCCTTCGTAGCGAATTCCTTTTGCGTTTCCGATATCATGTTCTCTTGCGAAAATGGTTGTTTCTGCATGCCTGAAAGACTATTAAAGTCTGCCCACATTTTTTTAAAAAACATCCTGTATGTTCATTTGTTAGTAATGTATTCAGCAAACGGTTAAAGCAGAGATTTCATATATAATCCACTATATTCTCTAATGGCTTATATTTGGCTTATAAAATACGAAAGAATATTCTGAATAAAGTGAATAATCATGGGTGTTTTTTAATTAATTCTTGTTTTCCTATTCTTCTGTTAAATTTGAAAACATTCAAATTGCTATGTATTCAATAAACATTCGGAAAAAACAATTACATCTGTAATCAATTATATTCTGTACTGAAGTAATTAGACGTCCCGTATAACCCTGGACAGCCCCTCTTTACCACTATTTGTCCCAGATTCAAAAAGAGTCACAAATTTGACCTGATTCTAAGAGAATTGTCCCGCTATTTATTTTTGATTTTTTTATAAAATATTCATTTGATTTTATTATTATTAAATTTATCAAAAACACACTTTTACTTGTGTACTAAAAAGAGTATTTTAATTATTTTCTGCTCTTTAATCTTTAATTAAAAATTCTTATTATAAATATTATGTTCATAAATTCATTAATAGGTGGCGCCCCTAGTATGGAATCTAAGTTTACTGAGATTAATCGATTAACTGATAATTAAAATCTGAAAATATTAAAATGTTGCGTTATCATCCAGAAGACACAAGAGTAGAAAATTTAAAAACCCTATCACATCAGGAAGCGAGTGGAAATAGAGTACAAAATTCATTTTTACAACTAAGAAGCAAATCAAGATAAATAAAAGTGCATGAAAATGATATTGTTTCTGAAACAGGCTTCTTATCACACTTTTTACTTTTCAGCACGCATAGTCAGCATATTTTTGTGAATATCACAGCTGCGTATTGTAATTCCTTTGAATATTATTCCATTCCTTCCGTGAGCCCATGCTACCGTAGTAAGAGTAGTTTTAGAGTAAATGGCAAAGCGACCGACCTGACGTCTGAGATTAGCCGGTCAGTTCCGGTTTTCAGTTTATTGTTCCAGCTTTCACCGTTTCCTCTCAAAATATCTAGAACATTTCGGGTCGAAGCTCAGAAAATCTTTATAATTACTGCTTTATTTTCTTCTCATAAAATGTACGAGAATATTTTTTAAAACGAATAAGTCTCGATTTAATAGCGATTTTTAATTATCATTTCTTTTAATTATTTTTATTATTTATTTTGTATTTAATTCGAAAATATTTACCATTTAACTCTTCAGAGTGAACTTTTCCGAGGTGCCACCTCTTTTTCATTTTATCGTAGACTGGACGTAGCAGCAGAGCGAAAAATGCCTCATAAACACAGATGTTTGAACAGAGGTAGTTTATGAAAGTTGTTCGGCAAGTTTTCGAAGTGTAACAGTACCTGGATGAAATTGAAAGCATAATGTCAAAAGAACCAGGCGTTCCCTTTATTTTCAGACTATTCCACTGCATCAGATTATCATTACTACCTCTACTCTGCTTATTCATCATTTTCACACTATACTATGCCCTACATTATTCGAAAACTCAAACGCATATCATAAAGGAAGAGCCAAAAGGTAAGAATAACCCTTCTTTCATGTGCTTTCATGCATATTTCTTGATAAATCAAATATTTATAAATTCAAAGATAAGATAACATTACTCAAACTTTTTCTTTTCGAGGTTTTTAAGGTTTAACAAGGAAAAAGAATAAAAAAATATCGCAGATCATTCTTTTGATATTAATAAGAAGAAATTGAGATTCCAAAATATGGACTTTTAAATGTTTCAAGACTTGAAACGACAGTTGAGAATCATTATTCATGGCGATGAACACACTTTATAATGAATAAAATAGTAGGTTTGACAGAAAAATTTACAACATTTTTTATATCGACAGTTCAAATTCTACTTTTTAACTCCGTTTAATATAAATTCCTAATTCTATAATAATAGCAGCGACTTTTCGTGGTTATTTGCTTATACACTATTTTTAACCAAAAACTAAAGTTAAAGAATATCTAGTTAAATAACTAAAATATAATCAATATTTTTGGTGTTAATTATTATATGCCATGAGAGTTACAAATTTAAACCCTGAATTTCAAGATCGTAAAATTTATAAAAAATGAAAAAGACAAAAGCATCAGAATCAAAAGATAAAATCAGAAATTTAGATGTTGTCAGTATTCAGAAGTGTTTTTAAAAAGTTAGGAAAAAACTACTACAGTTTCTTATACGTTTGAAATCAAGAAACGCGTGCAGTTATTTTTCGTGAATCATGCGATATCTCTGAACAGGTGTAAAAGCATATAAACGTCTTCCTTTCTTTTATACATTCATCACTGATAAGAAATCATTTCAAACGAAAGGAAACTATAGAGAAAAAAAATGTCGGTTACAACTTTCCATTCAAACTTTCACAGTTTTAATATGAAACAAAATTTATTGCGACGAATTCTCGAAGCTGTGATATTCGAGAATTGTCAGTAAGAATGCAGAAACCGATTTAAAAACAAACGGAACAAACGTGCAATTTCAGCTGCTTCGTAACTTCCATTTCAAGGACACAGAAAGTCATTTTCTTTTACAGTAGAGGTAGCACGTAAAGCAGATGTTGGGGTTCGATAGCGAAAGCGTTCGGAGACAATCCACAATATTATCGTTTAAGGAATACTCTCCTCTTGTATTAAAAATGACAAGTACAAAAGAAAAAAAAATCATAGAACTTTATGCTAAGTTATCATTGTTTCGCTTGCCTAACATATATGTGAATCGAAACGTGCAGCTTACAATTTTTTTGTGTTCTTAGTATTATTCCGATTGGACCGGTTGATGAGACATGCCTATGAATCATTATGAAACAATGACTTTTTCCTTTTTCTTCCTGACGGGAATATTTTTTTAGGATGAACTGTGAAAGCTCATTAACTTTCGTAAAAATGGTCAAAAATTAAGAACTAATTACTAATCGCAGTGGTGTTGTCGTTAAATAATCCGTGACGGAACTCTCTAACACCTGGTTGACAAAAATCGTGCTGTTTTAAGGTCGTTTTAACAATGGACCTTATGTATGTGACGTCACATCCTCCGACACGTGACCTGCTGGAGGCAGCCATTGGTCAGTCTTAAACAGCTGACTCAGATCTGCTTTAATTTTCGAGTCGCTTATAGGCCGATCGTTTTGTTTATTCCTCCACAGCTGTTTTTCTATACTCTCGAACCCAAAGGGTGCATAAGGTCCATTTTTTCTTGCTTATTTCTTGTAAAAGCAGAGGGAGTGATCTCCCCTAAACTTTCTCGTATATTCCTAACACATGTAGAGAAAAAAAATAAGCTAAAAGGCAGTAAAACGAACAAGAACCTCTAACGCAGTGGAGAAAAAAAGGAAGCGGAAGGTCATACCACGATTTCCGAAGGTCGTCCAACGAGGAAGTGGAATTAGAAGACGGCGTGATTACCAATAGGGCTGGGTGAAGGATGAAAAAAAAACGAAATTTGCAATTTGGACGCCTTTTTTTTAACCGATTGACACAAAAATTGGACTCAAATCTACCATTAAGGTAAGAAGGCCACATACCAAATTTCATTCATCGAAGTAATTTTTTAAAGAAGTTATTTCTTTCAAAAGTATGCGATTGACAGACAGTAAACCCTTTGACGGATTTGGCCCAAATTTTGATACAAATCTACATTCCTGATGATACAAATGTGTACCAAATTTCATTCACCTAGCTATTTAAGTTTGTGAATTATCGCGTTCACATTGACACTGACACATAAGGAGACAGACTTTCCGTAGACGGATTTTGTCCAAAATTTGATAGAAACCTACAAATTATATAGAAAGACCACATGCCAAATTTCATCCCTGTAGTTTTTATAGTTTTCGAGTTATCTTGTTCACAGACACACAGACAGACATAATTCCAAAGTTGTGTTTTTCGGACTTGGTAAGGTCGAAAACGTGGAGATTCGTCAAAATCTCGAGTTCGAATTTTTTGACGATTACAATACTTTCTCTTTGTATACTACGTATACGAGAAAGTAAAAAATTCGAACTCTAAATTTTGACGAATCTTCACGTTTTAGACCTCCCTGAGTCCGAAAAAACAATTTTAGAATTATGTCTGTGAACACGATAAGTCGAAAACTATTAGAGATAAAGGGATGAAATTTGGTATGCGAACTTGCCACATAATTTGTAGGTTTCTGTCAAATTTAGGACAAAATCCGTCCACGGGAAGTCTGTCTGTCTGTTTGTCCGCGGTCATGGGAACACTATAACTCAAAAACCTGAATGGCTAGATGGATAAAATTTTGTACACAGTTTTATCAGCATGAATGTAGGTCCGTATAAAATTTTGGGCCAAATCCGTCAAAGGGTTGACTGTCTGTCGGTCTGTATAATTTACTTTTGAAGAGAATCCGTTGTCTCCACGCGCATGCGTACTGGAAGCAATCTTCTGTGCACGCGAAAGGAACGGAACGGAATTTCATTACGGAGCAGCGAATTACGTCAATTTGTCCTTGAGCCGGTAAGAGTGGAAGTGTGTGATGCATGCATTTTATTCGGTACGCACCTCTTTGAATTTGATTCTTTACATAGATATTTTTCAATCACTGTAATGAAAAGCCTTCTGATAGTCATTGGATTCTGTGTAACAGTAGGTTCGGATTTTTTTAGCCACGCGGGGAAGGGGAAACGGCACCTTTTTGGGGAAATATACGAGAAAGTTTAGGGGAGAACACTCCCGCTGGTTGATGATTGCAATACTTTCTCTACGTATACGAGAAAGTGAGAAGTAATGCGGGAACGGCGTTCTGGCTCCACTACACACCTGGCTAATTGCCACAGAACGCTTACCTCTTGCATCATGAATTTCTTTTGACGTAAATTTTGCACGACACGAGATGCGTTTTATGTATTGGCGCCTTTTTAGATACCTTTGGAATGTTTTAATTTATTGAAATATAAATTGCTGATTTTTTAAAAATTCATAATTATCTTTTTTTGCAAAGTTCTTCATAGGATCTGTTGATTTGCTTCCTTAAGACAATTATAAAATAATATAAAAAAAGAGAATAACCAAAATAAGTGATTTATCAGTTTCAAATTCGATGGTATGTGTTATGTGTGTTCATCATTCTATTTTCGTCGTTTGTTCCACATCTTCAAACAAATTTTTTTTTGTAGCTGTAAATGAGCCTTGAACTTCTAAGGTTCGTTTTCAACCTAGCTCTAAGGAAAATTGGCCGCTCAGAGGGATTTCATGCTTGGAAGCACAAACTACATATTTAGTCACGCCCTAAATTGTCATTTCTGATAGAACGAAATTTAAGAATCATCTGTACAAAAAAGTACTATATTTAAAAATTTCTTATTTACTTTTTTTCTTTCTAAAAAAAATATGCAATTTGTGTTTGCTTTGATCTTTCAGCTTTTTCTGGGGTAACTTTTTGTTTCGTCGGGTAGTTGTTGAGTAATGTTCAATAATATTATCTGTTTTTCGTAAAGTCTGATGAAATAGAAGGTGATGCTGATCGGTTGATGGTCGCAACCCGCATAAACAGCTTCTTTGTTCGAGTCGGAATCAGCACCTGAAAGGCGCAATTAAATTCTTGCTTGAATGCCCCAGCCTTTTTAGAGGCCGAAGTTCACTTTTCTGTTCACATTGGGAAAGGAATGATTAAATTCTATCAAATTTTCGGTGTTGATTTTGAGTGTATGAAATTTTTGTTCTTTCTTTCCTTCCATTTCTCTTAATAAAAGATCCAAGACCATAGTGACGAAAGAAATGTATGTCATTGAAATTGAGCAGACGACCATCCCGGCCGCTCAGAGGGGTTTGAGTGGCCTTTAATAGAGGTTATTTTAACATTATGTGTATGGACCAAACATTCCGGGCCAAACAAAAGTGGCCGTTAGAGAAGTTTTACTGTATTTGAAAACGTTAAGCACTGAGTTGAACTCAAAACTGACTAATAACGCAAACAATTACTATTTGGATTTTAAAAAAATTAAAAATTAATAAAAATTTTCCAAAATAAGCAGAGTTTTGATGTGACGATCAATATCATACTGGCGCGGGAATACTACTATAAATAGAATGTATACGTTTAGATATAAACTATGGTTGCTTTAAAGAGGCAAGAAATGTAACCATGTTGTATGATGATCATAAAATAGACAGATATTATGGACACTTTTTCAATGCTTTTATTTTGTTTTATTTCTATAAGAAATTTTGTTATGGGTTCGATACCTTAACTGGAACAATTTGATTTTTTTCTTCCTTATTAACTTTAATAATATTTGTGACGTTGAACAAGAAATGCATACCGTAACATTGGAACTTTTTAATCCAATACTTATAACAAAGACTTTTCTGAACAAATACTAATTCGGCTTATGAAAAGAAACTAGTTAAAAGAAGATAATCGCTTAAGAATAATATTGTTACGAAAATCGTCAGTTGGGTGTATGGTGAAAACAGTCCAACAAGCAGGAAAATGGAGAACGACGCTCTATTCAACGAATGTTCTCGAAAACACGAAGCTCAGGTAGCAAGAAAAACAACACTTGCATAAATTAGCAGCACAAGTAGACAGAAAGTCACTAATAATAACAGTAGCAGCACTATCAAAGCGCTCAGCGTCTAACAGCTGACCAAATCACTCTGCGGACAGAACTCCAAAGAGATTCAAAGACGTTCAAACACATTCCAAAGACGTTCACTTATCTCAGCACCTCCGGGTTTTTATACCTTTTCCAACAGGATATGACGTCACATAGAATCATCTAGTACATTCTCTATTTCTCTGTTCCTAATAGAGACAGGACAAAAATTCTAGTATTTTCGAGGATTTTCATTTTGTCACCAAAGTCGCCAAGGTCAGGGGGTATTGGCTTGTCCTCCCTCGATAGCTAATAAGAACCTCTGTAAATGTCTCTTTCCAGCCATAAGAATAACATTGCTTAGGAAGCGACATTCCAGGTTCGTAACAATATTGCCACTTAGTTTTCTAGTAGCCTCGAATATGACATGTGTGATAAGTTTTTTTAAATTAAATTTAATAATTGACTCATTATTTGTGATTCATTCATGTTGTGGTATTGATTATTAATTAACTTTAATTCAGCGAGTTATCTCCTTATAATTATTTTGTGGCAAATCATTTTAATTCAATAGTTTAACGCACTAAAAGTTTTTCGTTGCACTTTCTGATAAATCAGTACAGCAAGCTTGTTACTTTAACAAGACCCCTTAAATAGAATATGACCTTTCCTTTTTATTTCCGCTTGTAATATACCCCCCCCCCCTTTCCTCCAGGAGAAAAGCACACCTAAAATGAAATAATTTTTGACCACCCAAATAAGAGAAGAACATACTTTAGAATCCTTTTGTTGTTTGTAAGATGGAAAATGAACTTTCTGGCCTCCGGCTCTTTTGAGAGAAAGGTTTTGGAGACTTTGCTTTGCTGTTCGTTTTACAACGTCTGTCATTTATTGCCTTTTGACAATAAGCAAGCAATACTTCTACGGGTTTATTCTGGACCCCCGGTTGGGTTGGGAGACGTCACTTTTTCCGCACGTTAACAACGGGAAAAGGCCCCCCCCCCACCACAACTGGGGGTACCAGAATAGACCCCTTAGGCAGATTTTACAACCCATGCGAGGCATGTTGTCTGCTCCAAACAATGATTTTCTTTCGGACCTGTCTGTTCAGATTGATTGCCAATCTGAGGGCAAATTCGAACCCACTGTTCTCCAAAAGGATTTGATTTTTAACCGCTGACTACTCAGAAATCACAGGAATGCCCGATTGGGTGGAAGTGGCTATTGCTTTGACCAAGAGGGCGTGCACAATGGGTTACTTGATTGCTTGGAGGGAGTCTTGGCTGTTTCTAACCACGCTTGGCGAGAAAAAAATAATTCATCCTGTGCCTTGTACACTAGAAAAGTTTGGCATTTGGCGTAAGATGAGGGGGATTCAAGAAACACCCTGGCAGATAGTGTTAAAAGGAGCGGGAAGTTTGGAAGAAGAGAGAAACGGATAGTCAAGAGAGAATGGGAAGATATAACTTTGGCTGGTGGTGAGATGGCAACAAGGAGTGGCTAGGGAGCCTGAGTTTGCTTAGCATATTTGCGGATCTTACATGGTAGGGAATGAGGTTGCTTCTCATTGGCTCTCAGCGTCACGTGACTTGGCTTGTTTGTTAATGATGTCATAGCACCATGTTGGACGGGATTTTAATTATTATTTTGTCTTCTGCTATAGCATCATGGAGAAATTAAAACTACCTTCTGATTATGATTATTTGGATTTTTCTCAAGAAAATGATGAATACATTTTTAGAATAAAGCAAATAAAGGACGAACCTTCAACATTGGTATGTACCGTTTAGTTTCACGACGTCATTTAGAAGCAAGCCAAGTCACGTGACTTTAAGAGCCAATTAGAAGCGACCTCATTCCCTACTATGTAGAATTCGTAAATATGCTGCTGGCATCCGCGAAAATGCAGAAAACCTTCCTTGGTAGATGATTTTGTGAACTGCACTGCCTGCTAGACCTAACGAGAGTTGGTTTTGCCGTACTAGAGCAGGCGTCCGCTACTCCAGTATTTGCTCTCTGCAGTTTTTCCATGACCAGTGTGAAACGGAGGTTAGCGGCCACTACCGGATCTCCTCAACTGCATTCCAAATTGAGTGGTTTTTCTGTCTAAAATTAAATGCGGATGAGTGGAGAGCAGCCCTCCTCCTACTATCACCTGTAACCTGCGGTCAACTAGCAAGCCTGATGTTAGAGCTCGCAAGCATCCTCATCCTGTATTACCTACAACCAAAACACGTGCTGTGAGACGACCTGTCCTGAACATTGGTGGTTATGAGTAGAGAGCAGCCCGGTCAAGACCAAGAGACCCCTGTATTCCCTGGTGCACGATGAAAATTTGAACGTTTAAAGTTCGCTTGCATTGCTGAGCATGAATATCGCCAATGAACAGTGTCAAGAAGAGCCAGTGACTCCCACCGGCAGCCATGTTCACATCCTCTGGTCAGCCCAATACCCAGGATGTCCTCAACTAAAAAAGGAATTTCAGATAAGTGGCATATTATTTTAAGTAGAATATTGATTAGAAGTTATCATAATAAATTATCTTTAACCTTGATTTATAAAAACCAACATTTGATGTGCAAAATCATTTGAGTGGGGAGTGTAGATGCGATATTTAACTTTTTGCAAGAATTTGCTTATTCAAGTGCATTTTAGGTTCATGCCATAGTAGTCATTTAGATTTTGAAAATTATTGCCATGTAATTAGTACATATGTATAACAATGCCATCAGATCACATCTAGATCAACATCTTTAAAAAATTGCTGTAATGAAGTTTTAGAGACTTTGAGATTTAAAGTTAGGAAGTTGCGAGTGATATCAAAATTCAATAAAATTATTAAAGTATTTTGTAATCTAAATCTGGTATACTCTTCCAGTTATTGAGTGATTGAGTTATAGTTGAATTTTGAGTAAATTACCATACCTAGCTTAGCAAATAATTAGATAAATAATTGTCTAACTAAAATTAAACTTTGATATTGGAAGTGTCATGTTAATGAACAGGATGTTGACAAAAATAAACTTCACCAGCTCATGAATAAATATTCCTTGTGGATGTAGAACTGAGCATTGCTCTTTATTTTAAAGCTTATTTTCATTTGTCTAATAGAAAATTGTGTGATAAACATCTCGATATGAATCTCATAATAGATTGCTGATAGTATTATCTGGTTACTTTATGTGTCAATTATTTTGACGGTATGAAATGATTTATTCATTGTTATGCATGTATGATCACACTAACTAGGGGGCCCCAACATTAAGACTCATGAAATTAAGAATTATGAGTGAGTAGTACAGAACTCAGTGTGTAATATGAAATGTTAACCAAGAGTATCGTGCAATGTGTTATAAAATAGTGCAATATCATGCCTGAGTTAACCTGGAGTTTAGGGTGCGTACTCCGTTTCAATTAAGCTCGCCAATTGTTTGTCGCCAAGACAGAATGCCAGAACATTTGTTTTGGATGCGAGTTGAAAATTTTTTCGTCGTCGTTTGCGCATGCGCCGTCAGTGATTTGTTTACCGGTCTACGGCGGATTTCTTAATTTCGCATCATTCCCATTGCTCCACTGTCTCCTCTCTTCTATTTGATTGGTCGACGTACGAATTTGAATAATACTTCGTTTGGAATTTTTTGATCATTTATTTATCAAGCGATTTTTTTTCAATAACCGTTCGATTCTCTTCTAAAGATTTTCGTTCATAGAGTTTGCTAATTCTCTTTCTCTGTGTTGCTGATTATGGCTTCCAAATATTGAAAAAGGAATGTTTTTGCCGGAAACAATGGTTCTCTTGCTCCGTTTGATCGTCTTCAGACGTTGTGTTTTTCCTGCGTTCGTGCTTTCCCTGTGTGTTTCGCTTCTCAATGAAAAAGCGAAGCTACGAGGGGCCCGCTTTGCTTAAAACGAAGCCGCTGATGTTTTTTAAGTTAAAAAAAATTTGCCCGGTACACATTTGCAATGCCGAAGGCATTGCGTGTTCAATCTCTTGTTTTGAGATGCCGTAGGCATCGAATGTGCAGGAGACCTATAAAAAACTCACTGCGCATCCTAAACAGTGTTTGGCGACGGCAAATAAAATTGCGCCAAAGAAACCTGGCGAGAAAATCGTACTCACCCTAAACTCCAGGTTTACCCATTATTTGGCTATCCGAAATTCATTTTATACTGTTCTTTGACTAATACAGATTGCTTTTGGGCCTTTAAAACTAGTGCTAATTGTAGCTGACTCTTGATAGATTGGTTGATAATTCTTAGAACTCTTTGGACTTGCAACTAATTACTCATGTCTAGGTTTGCCAGATTTCTGAAATGTTCAACCGGGACACATTCAAGGGTACACCCCCTTAGAGGGTTTTAAGAGTGTTTTAGAGGATAGTTTATTCTCAATGCTATGAATAAATGGTTACCGATTAGGAACCTAAACCAGGGGTAATAATAAATGACACAAGCATATAAATTTAAACATTTTATTTCTTACATGTTAATATTTATAAGTTGCTTAAGTAAGAAGAAACACTTTGAATAAGGAATAAAAATTTGAACAATATTTACATGTACTTTTCATTGGCTATGACTTTTTTTTAGAAAGTCATTTTTGTTATTAATTTTGTTGTTGTAAAAATCTTCACAAGCTAATCCGATATTAATTTTACATGTCATCAAGCCTTTAACCGTAGATTCCTTCATCAAACCCCTATCGTCAGTCCATGCATTGTTCATCCAAGAAAATACTCTCTCAACTGGTGCTGATGTCCCAGGTAAGCAGAAGGCATACTCAACAATCTTGATCAGATTGGAGGTTGCTAAGTGATTCTCCTTGAAGTGACCAAACAGCCTGAGTCATTTTTCTTCATTTGAAATAATCACATCTCTGGTAGTCTCTTCTTGCTTCTACTGTTCCCAATTTGACTGTAAATATTCCTTAGCAAGCACAACTTCGTCAAACAGCTGAACATTGTTTATTTTCATATCGGGTACATCAAGAAGACTGCTATTAATAATTTCAGCAGAAGTTTCGGCGTTTTCCCAATCAACAGCATTTGGTCAGATTGACCCATGAAAACTGTTCAGCGTTTCCAAAGCTATTCTCCAGAGGTCCAAGTATGCAATGCATCTTTCATAAAAGCCATCAAATTCTTCTTTCACACTGTTACGGACTTGCTCATCTAGATTTCTGTATATGTTCTTTGCGTCCATAGGGATAAAGTTTGAAGCCTTTCTCTCTGTCAGGTTTCTTTTGAGAGCTTTGTGAGCTTCAGCAACCTCAAAAGCTATAGTGTTATCTTCTTCCATTCCCAGGATGGCCTTGTTAAACAGTGCAAGCTGTCCATGGACAAACCACACGTAGAGCTCGTCCGTTGAATCAGTAAACAAGTTTTTTATTGTTGATGGGCACATTTCTTGGTCTAAAAAAACGCTTTCAGACCTTCAAAAATCTGTAAAATTCTTTCCAGCGCGGGCATCATTGATGGAAACCGGGTGTTCCCGTGTTGAATGAGTTTACGGTACTGTATCTCGGCATATTCACAAAATTCTTTTACTTTAGTTACACGGACTGTGTATATGTGGAAGTATTTATAAATCTTCACCGGTAAGGCCTATCTCTATCGCAAGCGGCTAGCGCCGAGGTGGGCGAGTTCAATGTTATTGCGCACCAGGGGGTGTAGCGTGCAGCGAAATCTCTTCAGCGCTAAAGCTACACCCCCTTAGTGCCCAATATTGGACTTGCCCGGAAAGCCTCTCGCATCGCGCATGGTCACGATTGGCGAGACAAGACGATACGATGACAATATTATTTATTAGCAGACCATCACTCTTCTATACTTTTCACTTTTCATACAGTACAGTGAAATAACTGACAAAGTAATTAACCTAAATAATCCTTCACAATTAATTATTTTTAGATTTTTTTTGGTCATCTATAATGAAATTTAATTTTTACCGGGACGTGAAGTAAACCGGCCGGGACACCGGGATTTTGTCTGAAAATCGGGACTGTCCCGGTCAAACCGGGACATCTGGCAAGCCTACTGATGTCAATGTTTAGAACATCAGAAACTCTTATGAGATCCACAAATCTTAAGATTAGATTAATGATATAGCAAAAATATTTATACGACAATATCAGATGTTTTTATCGAAGGAATTTATCTAATTCTCAGAATTGGAATTATAAATCGAAAAAGAAACTCTCCTCATTTCATAAGCTCATAAATTAGCCACTGCACTATTGAATGAATTCGAGGTTCTCTCTCTTTCCGACACTGGCTTTGATTGAAGAAGAATGTCATGTGACTCCTGGCGAGGTTAAAACTTCGTTTAAGTTGAAATATTATTATTTTGGAGATAAATGACAATAAAAAGTTAATTAGAATACTTGGAGTAGAGTTTATTCTCATGTGTAAAGTTCGAATTTTCATTAAAGTTCTAAATAAGATTTAAAAAGACTAATTTCAGTAGGATGAAAATATCAAACAAATATAACTTCTGTATCACAGTTAACGCTAGAGGAATATTAATTAGCAAAATTTTCCTGGCATAATTTCGCCAGAGTTATCATAGTTAAGAATTCGGGTTTTTTTCCTTCATATGAAGAAGTTTCGGACAAGATAGTTTTTTCCTGGGTATGTCTCAGCGTGTTTTCCCCTATGATTGGCGTCTTATGAGGAGAAGCTCAAACACGTAACTCAACATCATATGACATTTACCTGTCCGTCTGACCACGCAGGGATTTTCCTGGATATTTCTTTGTGGAAAGGGACTTTTTCAAAGTAATAGAATAAATAATAATGTTCTCATTTGGAACCTAATACTTCGGTAATAAGTTCCATAAACTTTCTTGCAGAATGGAGTTCAAAACTGTGTGATCTCCTAGTCATAGGAATAACAATTCTTGGTAAAAGAAAAGTGGGAATATTCTAGAACGGCAAGTTTTGGCAAAACATTGTCTATATAATAGTTTACCATCAGGACAAATAACCAAATTAAAATATTTCAAAAAGGCTTTCTACGTTAAATGTTCTTTATTTTAGTGTATCATTTCAACTTTTATGAAAAAGATTTAATTATAATTTTTAGAACAGAATTTAATCAAAATGTGAAAAGACAGTGAAAATTCAATGGTGATAAGTTTAAAATTTCTTATAGTAAATTCTTATAGAAAATTCTTTCTTATGGAAAATTCTTTCTTATAAAAAATTCTTATAGTAAAGTTCTATTAAATAATTTAACAATTAAGCTAAATCTCCATAGTTAAATTTGTCAGAAATTCTCAAAAAAGCACAAGTCGGCTATTTCTTACATAGCTAATTACAACATTGATCTGGACGAACAGAAGTGCCTGTTAGGGTGGAGCGAAGAACATGAAATTGCAACGTCTGTATGCGGAAAAGTTGCCTATTACCAAGCCTATTTGGTTGAAATCTAGAAGTTGGTACACACTCTTAAAATGGCGCCAAGTCGCCAAAGCTAATATAGGCAATACTTGCATATAGCTTTGGCGACTTGGCTCCAATGATATGTAGCAGTCAACGTCTTGTTTTGGCGATTTGGCAGCATTTTAAGAGTGTTCCAACATCTAGATTTCAACCGCCTATTTATAATACGAAATCTCAGCTAAATCAAATTAAATCTTTTGCTGCCGAAATAACTTGGAAATTCAGCTTTTCGCCTAATTTGTCACAAAACTAACAAAAACGCATTCATAAATTATAACTCAATAATTATAATAGCGAGAGTTATTGAAGAAGCTGTCAGAGAAATCAAAAGTTTTTACGGATCAAAGGAGTTCGACGAATGGTAATTGGAAATATTCTCTATTATTATACTCACAAGATATTTCGGAACTTCCAAAAGCTTGCGATAGAACTAGTGTTTCTGATAAATCAGCCGATATTCTTATAAATGCAGCTTTAAAAGATATGGGAATAATTAACAAAGACGATTCTTCTAAAGTAGTCGATCGCAGTAAGATCAGAAGGGAAAGAATAAAAACCCGCAGTGGCTCTTGAAAAGGAACCAGCGGGAGTGGCCTCCCCTAAACTTTCTCGTATACTTTTCAAACATTTGCCATTTCCCTTCCCCCTGCCTTGATAAAAAGTTCGAACCAACTGTAACCCAGAATGCAATGACTATCAGAAGGTTTTTCATTGTAGATTATAGTGATAGGAAAATATTGAGGTGAAGAATCATATTCAAAAAGATACGTATGTATTAAAACTTCGCAATATTTATTTTTTTATCAAACTCTAGCAATGGAAGTTCCGCGTGCGGAGAAGAAAACAGGAGAATAGCTTGTTCGCTAAATAGCTTGCGCATGCGCAGAGATTGCTTCCAATACGCCAGTAAAACGAGACGACCTAAATGTTTGCTTCCTTACGAAATCTCTTGCCGCCAGAATTGGTTTTTGGCAAACTGCCAAGTTTGCGGAGTATCCCTTCTTTGCACAGGCATTTACGCATGCGCATGGAGTAGAACAAGTATGCTATTATACAGACCGACAGACACGTTGACGGATTTGGCCCAAAATTTTATACGGACCAACATTCATGACGATAAAACTGTGTACCAAATTTTATCCATATAGCTATTTACGTTTTTGAGTTATAGCGTTCGCATGACTTCGGATATACAGACAGACTTCCCGTTGACGGATTTGGTCCAAAATTTGACAGAAACCTACAAATTATGTTTAAAGGCCACATACCAAATTTTATCCCCGTAGCTTTAATAGTTTTCGAGTAATCGTGTTCACAGACAGACAGACAGACATAATTCCAAAATTGTGTTTTTCGGACTCGGGGAGGTCTAAAACGTGGAGATTCGTCAAAATCTCGAGTTCGAATTTTTTGACGATTACAATACTTTCTCTTTGTATAAGAGAAAGTAAAAATGAGGGAAAACACTCTTTATCGGAGTAATATACTACTTTGACGGCCTGAAAGACAAGACTTTGATAATGGTTAAGGAAAGAGAAAGGGTAACTAGAAAGAACGTAACAGAACAGCATGCTGTTCTAATTTCAGAACTAGGATCTATATATCTTGGCCATGTCACTCATGAAAACAAGCATATTAACTTTTTTAGAAAAATAGTTGATCGTTATAAGATGCAAG
Source organism: Araneus ventricosus (assembly GCA_013235015.1). Taxonomy (NCBI): domain Eukaryota; kingdom Metazoa; phylum Arthropoda; class Arachnida; order Araneae; family Araneidae; genus Araneus; species Araneus ventricosus. The sequence continues at coordinate 70,570 of BGPR01000308.1, read as the reverse complement.
CTGTTAGGTGTGATGGTCCAGGGATTAATGCAGGTTCTAAAAATGGCATCATAAGAAAACTAGAGATTTTTATGGGACATCCTCTGCAATTGTGTATTCGTTTCATGCAAATGAATTGCCATTACGTTATCTATTGCATCATTTGGAGGGAAAAACTACCGAGCCACAACGATACTGCGGAGAAATTGGGAAACAAATTTAGAATCTTATAAAAAGATCTGTAATAAACTTTGAAAAAGATAGAAATAACTTTGCCTGATGTTGCCCTTGATGAACTTAATACGAGTTAACGCTGTCTCTTCGAAATGTGTACGAGAATATTAAAAGAAAATATTTCCTGAAACTTGTCACGGAAGGATCCGGGAAAATGAGTCCTTTCAGAAGATTAATGATAGCAAATAGAATTTTGAGGTTATATGTTTCATAAAAACAAACCCATCCGAGAGCTTGAAGATTTTAACAGAAGTATGTTACTAGAGTACACCCGTGCGCATGATTTAGTATTAATACTCGGTCATCTTGTTGGTATGGGAGTCTAAACAATTTCATAGCATAATAAACCAGCGGGAGTGGTCTCCCCTAAACTTTCTTGCTTCTTAACACAAGTGGTGGAAAAATAAGCCAAACAACAGTAAAACGCGCCAAGCGTACGGCAAAGAAAACCAAATATGCAATTTCAACGCCTTTTTTCCAACCGATTGAAACGAAAATTGGACTCAGATCTACAATTTAGATTAGAAGACCGCACACCAAATTTCCATTATCTAAGTCACTAGAAGATTTGCGCCCGTCTAAGACGGGCTTTTAGCTGGCCAACAATATCTCGGATCGCAAAATCCACTAACGGCAAAAAATGCATTGCCACGTACAAAATAAAACTAAACGTACATCAAATATGCAACTCTTTTTCGAGAAAATATAATTTTATGGCTATGATTCACCGGAATGAAAGCAACAGATCAAAATTATAACAAAAACACTCGAAGAGTTGGAACAGCAGTGAGTCAAGACAAAACGTAATACGGTAAAAACTAGCGGGAGTTGTCTCCCCTAAACTTTCTCGTATACTTCACCCAAAAGGTGCTGTTCCCCCCCCCCCCCCGCGTGGATAAAAAAATTCGAACCTACTGTAACCCAGAATCCAATAACTATCGGAAGGATTTTCATTGTAGAGGGGCCGTTCAAATATTACGTAAGCACCCAAGGGGGGGAGGGGGTTTGCGATTTGCTTATTTTTGCTGACAAGGGGGGAGGGGGAGTATGAGTGATGCTTACGTAAGACATTAAAATCGCTTTATTTCCGAAAATCTCTTGCAACTTGCGCAAATCATTTAATTTAAAAAAATTAAATTTCAAAAAAAAGTTAAATTTGGCAAAAGAAAATTAAACTTGATTTTTGTAAGCTTAAACTAGAAATTGTAAGTAAATTAAACTTACATTTTTTCCCCACTTTAAGCCGAGTTAGAGTTTCTTTATTTGAATTAAGTCATAAAATTTTTAAAATTAGATTATTACTGTTATACGTTTTGTAAATAACAAAAGAACCAGGGAAAAAAAAAAAAAAAAAAAAAAAAAAAAAGAGGGGGGTTTGAGATTTGCTTATTTTTGCTGACAAGGGGGGAGGGGGGGGTCAAAAAATACCAAAAACATGCTTACGTAATATTTGAACGGCCCCAGATTATAATGATTGTAAAATATTTACGTAAAGAATCAAATTAAAAGAGATGCGTACCGATTCCACTCTTGCCGGATCAAGGACAAAGTGACGTAATCCTACCGCGTGCACAGAGATTGCTACCAGTACGCATGCGCATGGAGAATCGGATTTAAAAAATTGAATATGCAATTTGAACACCTCTTTTTTAACCGATTGATTTGAAAATTGGGCACATATCTATAACTAATGTTGGCATCCGTGATACCAAGTTTTATTTATCTGAGCCAAAAGGCTTTTGAGATATACTTTTTACAAGTATGCGATTATACAGACCGACAGACAGTCGACCCTTCGACGGATTTGGCCAAAATTTTATACGGACCTACATTCATGACGATAAAATTGTGTACCAAATTTTATCCATCTAGCTATTCAAGTTTTTGAGTTATAGTGTTCACATGACCGCGGACATACAAACTTCCTGCTGACGGATTTTGTCCAAAATTTGATAGAAACCTACAAATTAAGTTTAAAGTCCACATACCAAGTTTCATTCCCGTAGCTCTAATGGTTTTCGAGTTATCGTTTTTAGAGACACACACACAGACATAATTCCAAAATTGTGTTTTTCGGACTCGGGGGAGGTCTAAAACGTTTAGATTCGTCAAAATCTCGAATCCGAATTTTTTTTTGATGATTACAATACTTTCTCTTTGTATACTTCGTATACGAGAAAGTAAAAAGCGAAGAGGTGTATGAAAAATTCATAAATCTTAAAGACTTCTGTGGCAAATTTGCAGCTAAAAGAAGTTTTTTTGTTCGAAGTTTAAGTTTCACACAGATGATTACACTTTATGTAGCATCTCTTCTGAAGATAGGCTAAGAAAGTGTTTAGCCTACAATATTGTATAGTATTGCCATGATATCTTCATGATATTTTGCTGCTTTCAGAACAGCGTAACACATCGTGAAGAATTCGTGCAATATCTTGCGAGTGTAACAGTAGAGAATATTTCCAATTACCATTCGTCGAACTTTCTTTTGATCCATGAAACTTTTGATTTCACTGACGGTCTAATTTCAACCACTCTTGATATTATAATTATTAAGCTATTATAATTTTTACTTTCTCGTATACGAAGTATAGAAAGAGAAAGTATTGTAATCGTCAAAAAATTCGAACTCGAGATTTTGACGGATCTCCACGTTTTAGACCTCCCTGAGTCCGAAAAACACAATTTTGGAATTATGTCTGTATGTGTGTGTGTGTCTGTCTGTGAACACGAAAACTCGAAAACTATTAGAGCTACGGGGATGAAATTTGGTATGTGGTCTTTCTATATAATTTGTAGGTTTCTATCAAATTTTGGACAAAATCCGTCAACGGGAAGTCTGTCTTTTTGTATGTCCGCGGTCATGTGAACGCTATAACTCAAAAACTTAAATAGCTAAATGGATAATATTTGGTACACAGTTTTATCGTTATGAATGTAGGTCCGTATAAAAGTTTGGGCCAAATCCGTCAAAAAGAGGCGTTCAAATTGCATATTCAATTTCTTTTAATCCGATTCTCATGCGCATGCGTATTGGTAGCATTTACAACAATAATGTTTTCAAGCATCAATTGTTAACAATTTTTTATTGTTGTAAATCAAACCGATCTCATTATTCAGCAAATCTTTTATTCACTCGCTTTTGCAATTGTTACGGTTGTGGTAGTATAAATTGTTTTCTTGGGAATTCAATTCCAAAGCAGAATTTTCGCTTTAGTATTCATTGCATTGCCTATTTTATCGCACCTGCTTCAAAGTAATATTTTTTTTGAAACGTGGCAACAGATATTTGATTTCAGGTTTGTTTGTTTTTTTGTTTTACTTTCTCGTATGCGAAGTATACAAAGAGAAAGTATCTCCACTACGAATCTCCACTTAGAAAGTATACGAGAAAGTTTAGGGGAGACCACTCCCACTGGTTTAATGCGTTTTTGTTAGTTTTGTGGCAAATTAGGAGAAAAGCTGAATTTCAAAGTTATTTCGGCAGCCAAAGATTTAATTTGATGTAACTGAGATTCCGTATTATAAAAATAGGCTTGGTAATAGGCAACTTTTCCGCATACAGGCGCTGCAAATTTAAAACTTTCATGTTTTTCGCTCCGCCCTAGTCACATAGTCTGTGGTCAGACCACAAACTTGTTTTTATATATTAGGCATTTATAAAACGTATTATTACGTGATGCAATGAAGGTATAAAACAACATGTAAAAACACGTGTGTAGACTGTACCATAAACACGCCCACATATTTTGTCTTCTGCAACTGTAGATGCATTTGATATTTTAAGCCTTATTTACTATTAGTTTTTTCTCGAATTAACTGATGCTTCTCTTTTGTCCCCAATAATTCATGGGCCAAGGCTCAATATTGTTTTGAACTCGTTCTTTTCTTCTAAGAAATTGTCAATTTTTGAAATAAATACTAAAAATTTCCATTGAAAGTGTTGCAATTAATAATAAGATGCATAAATTTAACGGGAGGCTGTGTCTGCGAAACGGCCGCTGGGATTGAGGGGCGTAGACTTACTTGCCTTACTCAACTGTGATTTTCTGTGACTAAAGTTGTTCTATGTGACTAAAGTAGCTCTATGTGACTTTGACCTATAATCTATGCTCTATGACCTTTCTCTGTTAAATGAAACTAAAACCAACTGAACTCAAATCGATGGAAAGGACAGATCAATTAACTCAACAATTGTTAATAATAATTAAGGACAGTTAATTAATCGATTACTCAACTGTGACTTTCTGTGACCTTTCTCTGTTAAATGAATTAATCTGAATGAATTAATTATTAATCTGTTAAAATCCAGCTAATATACCGCTCACAACCGATGCGTGCGCGCGCATCGGTCGCTGTGACGTCATCAAAATTTTTAGTGATTTTCACCAACTTTGAAGCTCGACTGTGACTAAACCGTAATTCCAAATTGATGATTTTTTGATTTTCTTTCCTTCAATGTCAACCTTTCTCTATTAAATGAAACTAAAACCAACTCTCTATGTTATTTGGAGGGCCGCAGTAGCCTAGTGGTCAGGTCTCGGCTTTGGAACCGGAGGGTTCCAACCCGATTCCACTGAAGACCCGCCGTGTATGGGGCCTGTTGCACGCTAAATCATACGCAGTGGCCAAACGTCCTCCCGTTGGTGTGGCCTGGAAGTTTGGAAAGGGGGTGCCAGCTCAGGTGCCGTCCTCGTCATCTGACCGTGGTTCAAAATTACGAGGTCCGTCCCGAAATAGTCCTCGTGTTGCTTCAAAACGGGACGTTAATATAACTAAACTAAACTCTGTTATTTGGTTGCGGAGCTATAAGCGTTTAAAAGTACCAGGAAAAGCGTCATAAATTTTTCCTTTCCCGACGCACCATTAGATGGAGAGACGTAAACCTACGGCAAAATATTTAATGAATTATTCCACATCTTATTTCTCCTATGCAAAATTAAACACATAAATATTATCGAAATGTTTGAGTTCAGGGAAAGAAACTTAGGAATCATATAAAAAAATTTTGAGTATTATCATTTATCGTTTGGAGGAAATATTGAGCAAATCGGAAACAGCTGAACTCTTCAGTTATAAATATCGTAATAATAACAGATAAACTTCCTTAGCAGCTCAAAATATCCTAGAAATCAGAATTGATATCCGATTATCTTTATTTGCCGTTGTAGCTTTTATTAGAGAGTTCCGGAAAAATCCTCACCTACACTTTTCCAAGATATCGTTTGTTATCTTCAGATTATAAATGTTCAGATTATATATCGTTTGCTCAGCAGTTGCTAAATCGTCTGCATGTTTATCAGAAATACTAGTGGTTCCGCCATTTTCCAGTAATTGATATTTTCGCTTCGTTCTAAGAGTAATAAATTTTTTGACCGCTTTCTTTGTGAGATGCTTTCTGAGTTCTAAATTATTTAAAGCTTTCCAGAAAGAACGGATAAGCAAAGTGCTCTCTGGAGTAATAAGATACCCGGAAGACTCGAAATTATTTACTCCGAGATAGCAGAAAGATAAGAAAACCTCTTTCTGTGTTGGTAAAGTCACTAAAAGATCAGCTACACTATTTTCTGAAAGGAAACGTGTAAATCTTTCTAAAAGTACATTAGATGCATCTACATTGCAAGGAAAGGTATGAAACTCAGATAAAAGAATTCAACCTAAGACATGCCTGAATCGTCAGAAATGTTCTCAATGTTTTCTACAGCTTAGAATAGTAATGATTGGAATAATTTTGGTTTTAATTTCAATAAATCGTTATTTATTTTTAAATATAGTAAATCCTCTTTATTGTGACGATCAAGGGGCCACTCCAGAACGATGTACATCGAAAGTTGATTCAAAATGCGATAAACTCTTCCCTTTGCAAAACTACTTTTTCATAAATATTCAAAATTATTTTAGATCATTATTATGGTTATGATGTCAGATAATAACGATAATTTTTAATTATGAAATCGAATTAAAGAATTATTATTTTTATGCAGGAAATAAGAATTATTCTGAAACAACTAAATAAACAGATAAATTGTAGAACTTTTATTACAGCAATCGTTATAGAGTAAGTCTAGACATACTTTTTTCCCCTATTTGAATTTATATCACAGAACATATAACAATAAAATGTAATTCTGATTGCGATATTTTTTACCATGGATAAAAATTTAAATGATTACCTTTATTGAAATAGTCCTTTTAGTTTTTTCTGTCTTTTATGGGGAGGTTTTCAAGGAAGCGATAGAATTTTAATTTTGTTTCCCAAAAAATTCTTTTAGTTTTGTTTTTTTATATCAAGGATATTGTATACTTTGATTGGGTACCTGAAGGTCTGACATTTAACGAACAGCATTAAGCAAGTGCCTTTATTACCCTATATGAACGGATAGGAATATAACGAACTGGTCTGTGGAAAAATAAATCACAGCTTCTTCACATGGACGATGTCCCAGTCCATAATACAGTGTCTGTCAAGACGTTTTTGGCCAAGCACGCGCTTCCGATGGTAGTGGCGAACTGGCCAGGTTTCTCCATGGCAAGTGTGTCCCCTTATGCATAAGACAATATGGTCCGCAAGGGTGCGAGATAGAGAGAGAGAAGGTAAAACTTGTTCTAACAAATTTCCCGCACCTTTTAAATCTATCGATACGGGACCGTCCCATACGTCCCTTCAAGCAAAAGACGATAGCCGTCCGAATGTCACTCTGAAATTTCCACCCCCTTTCGTTAAGTGTGATTGATTTCACACGAGTGCTTTCTTCGTTAGAGTGGCTCGCCCAGATGTGTTTGGGGAAGAGGGGAGTTTTCTTACAGTTCGGACAATGCCAGCTGTCATTGTGGTTTTTGAGGGGGGAAATGAGTTTCCCTTTATCTTTGATAGAAGAGCTCGGACGTTCCCGTATTTTGAGGTCCCTTTATTTCAATGACCTTAGGAATCAGAGGGTTAAAAATAAATGAACAAAACAGCAAATAGTGTTACAAAAACAGATTTGAGTTTAGAAATAGATTATATTAAGTTACTGATTTTTATTTATTATATTTGCAATAAATAAAACTATCTTATATATGAATGAATAGCATTGTAAATGTGAGTTAGACCCATTGTCAACTGGCAACCACTATTTTCAGAGCCAGCGCGCCAAGCTGCAACTTTTGCCACCGGGGAGAACTTTCACCATGCCGCTATCCTTCACAAGTTGCATAGAGCATATATACCTCAAGATAAAAAAATAATAAATTCCAGGGAAAAGCATTTTATTAGTAACTTAATTCGTTATTTGATGACTTCAATCTCTGGAGGGCTGCAGTGGCCTAGCGGTAAGGTCTCGACTTCGGGATTTCGAAACGGGTCAGGAGGGTTCCGGTTCGAAACCAGATTCCGCCTTGTATGGAGCCTGTTAGACGCTAAATCATCCTTAGCGGCCAAACGTCGGCCCACCCAGTCTTTCTTTCACATACCGGCAGTTTAGCGGAAAATGCGAATTAATTATATTAGTTATTTTTCCTATGTACACAATGATTGAGCTATTGCCGTTGTCCTTTTTAGTTAAAAAATTGTTTCCCTGCATGCCTGATTTGGCCGCCCCCTTTTAGCTACGCTGTTGCCCCATGGTAGAACAGCCACCCTATTCACCTGATCTCGCCCCGTGTGACTCATATTTATTCTCCATAGTCATGTCGGAACTAAAAATTTGAGACTTATAGATGTAATGAAAGCAGAGGCGAAGAAAGGGCTTTCAGAAAACGCCTGAAGCACTGCTTTGAACAGTGGGGTATTCGGGTGGAGAGATGTATTCTGCCCTGATAAGTTAAAAGGCCCTAACTCCAACTTTTCCGATAAGCTTTTTTGTATCGTTTCCGAATCGGTCTAAAAAAATGCACCTTTTTTATGATATTGGAAAGCCCTAAATCCAATACAGTGATGATTATATTGAAATTTATATTGGCCCTAACTCCAGTTTGAGGTCGTTTTCGATAAAAGAAGGCCCTATGTAACAAACAAATACTACTTGGAGTGAGGGCCTTTTAACTTATCAGGGCAGTATTGACAGCGGAGTGGTGTACATTGAAGGTGATAATATTGAAAAAAAAATTAAATAAAAAATATTAAAACAACAATACGGTTACCTTGTATTACCAACACATTATAATTTCGAAACAAAGAAAAATCCGGTTTCGAGTCAATTTTTTGTGAGAACGGCATCGTTTTACCTTCATTCGTTCGCGAATTATCGATTATAAATGTTTCTCTGTACTTCTAAATCACCCCGTACTTTAACTTTCAAGCGCCATTCTGTGTTCATTGGGTTCTAGTTCACAAATTGAAATATTGTTTAGCAACAGATTCCGCGCTTTTGCGCATGCGCCGGGCGGAGTTATTTTCATCAAATTAGGGGGAAAGTGAAAAATGGAAGGGTGATGTTTACATTTTACTGAGCGTGATCTAACAAAGAACACCGGAAATGCTCTCATATGACTCATTGTCTGACATCCCTTTCCGGTGTAAAATCGTCCAAAAGTGGTAGTCTCGGAATCCGTTGCTGAACAGTATTGCCATTTCATCGTCGTGTCAAATTATGTTTTAAAAATTTATGTTAATAGCGCAATGATAAGCAAATTAAAGGACACGGTCCTATAATTCTTATTAAAAATGTTTCCTTGAAATGGTATGGTTCGAGATAGCCTAAACGGATCTCTTAAGAAGTTATATTTATTTCACATTTATTAACTGAGTTAATAAGTCCCTAAAAAATTTCTTCTTTGCCCCTGTTAGTTTAATCGGTTTATTCGTTCTCTTGTCGGGATATTAGCCTAAATTAATTTATTTATTGAATTCTAACGAAATGCTGGGGAATTTATGGGAACTCCGCAAATGATGCGTCTGCTGCTTAATAAGATTTTTAAGCTTTCAGAGAAATTTCGAACTGCAATGGAGCTAAGCCAGTTCGAACTTTTTTTAACCCTTCAACCGGCTGGAACGTAGAAAGTCGCTCTCTGATGCCTATTCTAAAACCGGCTCCGGCGTAGAAAGTTGCTCTCTGTTTATTACCCGAAAACCGGCTCCGAAACAATTGCGTTCACCATTTAGCTACAGAGAGACCGTTTCCAAAGCATTCAGCTGAAATATTTTTGCCGTTCAAAGGGTTAATTAGAATTCTTCGATAATTCGAGTTTTTTCGCTGGTCTCTTGAATTTCTCATTAACACAATTTAAAATATCGTCAGTAATTTGAATTTACTATAGTTAATTCAAAGTCAAAACTAAAAAATAGTAAAAAATGGTTTTTATTTCTGAATTATGGTCGGTACTTAAATACTCTCGTACCTTGTTTTAAGTGGGATTAGTCGTTTGGCTGTTTATTTTGAAATTTTATTGTAGATGTTGCTTTCAAAGTAATGTACACTGTTTCTTAATTAAAATTACCTATTTACTGAAATAATTTGAATTTTTAATTACAATTATTGTTGTAGTTATTAAAATTACTTACCTTTTATTTATTGATTTTATCATTAATTAAAATTGTTAAATAGTAAAAAAAAACTATCAATTTTTATCGCTAATTCTTTACTGCTATTTTTAATTTAAAAATTGCCATTTTACAATGTTGTACTCATTTTTAAACACATTTTTTTTTCTCAATCGCAATTCTTATTGTGGTCTCCAAATCTTTAATTAACCAAGTTCCATTTCATTTTTAATTCGAAGTTCTCAAAGCTTCTTTCCTGCACTAAAAGATCATATTACGAAACTCGTCCGGTTTGTGTACGTAAATGTAGAAATAAAAAAATGATTCTTTATTCACGTAACGTAGGTAACAAAACTAATCGGCACTTTTTATAAATCTATAACTCAAGTAGACCATAGATCACTAATAAATATTAGTAACAGCACTACAGAACTTTCAATAGCGCCCAGCGCTCAATGTCTATCAGCGCACCATCTTGCACTGCGGAGAAAACTCCGAAGAGAGTTCGACTCTCTCGATGAGCTCTCAGTATTTATACCTTTTCCGACAGGATATTACGTCGCATAGACTTCTCTCGAAGGTTCTTGATATATCCGTTCCTACTAGAGATAAGGCCATACTTCTTGTATTTTCTAGAAGCTTCGTTTTGCTGCCAAAGACGCCAACTTTATCGCCAAGTTTGGAGCTAAGGTCGCTGTTCATTTTCTTGGCTTCCAATCAAGCCTCTGTAAAACTCTTGCCTGCCATAAGATTAGCATGTTAGCGAAGCATCTTTGCAGTTTCGTAACAATATGGTGCTAGTATAAATAGTAAAACATCGTTTATGCGTTTCTTACTTGCATTTTGTTTGTCAAACCACTAGTGAAAAAACATTCAATTAATTTAATTCGATTTAATACTCGCAGACAATCAGCACGTCAGACGACAATTAAAGATTTTTTAAAAAATTAAACGCCTATATGCATCCGCATAAATCGCATAAAATACGAAATGTATAGTCAATACTCAAGATATGCGACAAAGGTATTTGTTCTTGGTTCCGTCTTCTGTATCTTGCTCACTTTTGTGATAAATGTTTAATTTTAAAATTTAACTATTGCTTTCAATACGTAGTAATAAGAACTATCTTTAAAAACTTTAAATTTATTACTTTTAAATGAATTTTCATTAGTATAAGGTGACCAATCGTCTTCCTTTAGGGAAGAGAGTCTTTAATTTGTAAGTGCTGTCCTCCCTGGAAAATTGTCCTTCTTACAAGTCCTCCTTTTCTATATTTAAGGACTAATCTGTAACTGTCCGCATTCGATAAATCCCAAGCCGATTCGTTCTACTCATTTAGAACTCATTCTAACAACAATTAATAGGCATGTAAGCATAATTATAATATAAAATGTTACAATTTTTTTATTGTGCATTTATCATATTATGGTGTATTCTGTATTATTGTTGTTACAATGAATTGTTTCTTTTTTTACGGTATTTTTCCTTCAATTTATTTGTGTCCTCTTTTTCATTCTAAAAAAGTTGGTCACCCTAATCAGTAGCATTAAATTTATAACAAGCAACGTTGTTTAGTAACATTTCGATTATTTTTCTTTTCATTTATAAGTCGTCTTGCGTCAGTGCCTTGAAAGACGTAGAAACGGTGTTTTATTGTATTTCTAAAAGCACCTTTGTGTGTAACAGAAGAGCAGTGTTTGCGCGCGAAAAAAAATTTATAAAGTTTCTCCCCCTACCCGCTTCCCATAATTCAGTCTGCCAATCCATGTCCATCAGACGGAATCAAAGAGCCGTGAGAAGACACTTATCGATCTGAGCGATTTCGGTATTTTTATAGAGGCTGAGAACGAATGAGTCAAACCATGAAGGTCATTCGTCAAAACTTTCAGATATAATCGACCATTATTCTATATCTAGGGTACGAGGTGATTTGAATCGTTCAAGATTTATGTAATAGTTTCACCCTGAGGAAATTAAAATTTTCTAAACTTTATTAACATTTTAATCTTTAGATAAACCCAACAACAAAAATACTTCAATTTTAAATTGTAACTTCTATTTCTGGTAAAAATTTAGTTCTGGGGGAATGAATCGATGGCTAATCCAGGATTTGGGTCGGGGTGAAGGGGGAGAGGTCATGAAGATTTTGTATCGTCGTGTCGAATGTCACACATGGCTTATGTAAACCAAAACACTTGAACTTTAAAGACTCGCCTGACAATAAGAATAATAAACCAGCGAGAGTGTTCTCCCCTAAACTTTCTCGCATACTTCCCCAAAAAGGTGCCATTTCCCCTTAACCCGCGTAGTTAAAAAAAATTCGAACCTATTGTTACCCAGAATCCAATGACTATCGGAAGGTTTTTCATTATGGTGATTGAAAAATATCTAGGTAAAGAATCAAATTCAAAGAGATGCATAACGATTTTCCGCTCTTATAGGCGTAACGTAATTCGCTACTCCGTAATGAAATTCCGTTCCTCTCGCGTGCACAGAAGATTGCTTCCAGTACGCATGTGCGTGGAGTTAACGGATTCTCTTCAAAAGTAATTTATACAGACCGACAGACAGTCAACCCTTTGACGATTTGGCCCAAACTTTTATACGGACCTACATTCATGACGATAAAACCGTGTACCAAATTTTATCCATATAGCTATTGAAGTTTTTTGAGTTATAGTGCTCACATGAACGCGGACAGACTTTCCGTAGAGGGATTTTGTTCAAAATTTGTAATTTGTTAGAAACCTACAAATTATGTGTAAAGATCACATACCAAATTTCATCCCCGTAGCTCTAATAGTTTTCGAGTTATCGTGTTCACAGACAGAGAGACATAATTCCAAAATTGTGTTTTTCGGACTCTGGGAGGTCTAAAACGTGGAGATTCGTCAAAATCTCGAGTTCGAATTTTTTGACGATTACAATACTTTCTCTTTGTATACTTCGTATACGAGAAAGTAAAAACAATACAATACTTTCGATAATTTAATAAAAAATACAATGAAATAACTAGCTAAAAAGTGTCTTCGACCACGTCAACGCTACAAGTGCAAGTGGAATGACTAGAAAAGTAGGAAAATTTTCGAGCCTGTCAAGCCAGAAAGCAATCATGTCACGTTTTTATTATTTTTTTAAAGGGAAATTAAGAACAAACAGTTGCAATGAGTTTAATTAAAATCAAGAATTCTGGCTCAGCTGTGAGAGGGGGTGGCTGCAGCCCCATAGCCCCCCCCCCCCGGATTCGCCACTCGAATGAATAACTTAACGTTATAGTGAAGTTTTTACATTCTCGTATACGAAGAAACGTTTTTACTTTCTCTTATACAAAGAGAAAGTATTGTAATCGTCAAAAAATTCGAAATCGAGATTTTGACGAATTTCCACGTTTTAGACCTCCCCGAGTCCGAAAAACACAATTTTGGAATTATGTCTGTCTGTGAACACGATAACTAGAAAACTATTAGAGATACAGGGATGAAATTTGGTATGTGATCTTTACACATAATTTGTAGGTTTCTAACAAATTACAAATTTTGGACAAAATCCGTCAGCAGGAAGTTTGTATGTCCGTGTTCATGTGAACACTATAACTCAAAAACTTGAATATCTAGGTGGATAAAATTTGGTACACAGTTTTATCATCATGAATGTAGGTCCGTATCAAATTTTGGACCAAATCCGTCAAAGGGTTGATTGTCTGTCGGTCTGCATAATCGCAATAACTTCTTAACAAAATTACTTGGATAAATGAAATTTGGTATGTGGCCTTCTTACCTTGATTGTAGATTTGTGTCCAATTTTTGTGTCAATCGGTTTAAAAAAGCGTTCAAATTGCATAATTAATTTTTCTAATCCGTTTCTCCATGCGCATGCGTACTAGTAGCAATATCTGTGCACGCGGAAGCTATTGAGCGAATTATGTCAATTTGTCCTTGAGCCAAAGAGTGTATCCTAGCAGTGTGTGATAGATGCGTTTTAATCGGTACGCATCTATATGAATTTGATTCTTTAGCTAAATATTTTACAATCACTATAATCTACGATGAAAAACCTTCTGATAGTCATTGGACAGCAGGGTTTCAGTAGGTTCGAATATTTTTTAAAACATGATAATGTTTATTGTAGGCTGAAATACTATCCTCATGTTGCGGCATGCGTGATGCAAAAATCTTTCAAAACGCTCTGCAGAGAAAACTGTTAGACCTAGAGCTACTAAGAGCTACTAGTTACTTCTTGAGTAGTAGGTGCTCACTAAGAAAGGTTTTCTTACTTATATTTTTGATTTAAAATTAATCAAAATTTTAACATTTTCCTACAGTAATTTCTGAACATATAATTGTGTAAAAAAGCATTTTTGCACCTCTTTTTAAAATTCGAACAATTATCTTGTACGAAATAAAATTGGTATCTCTTAAAATTTTTTTTTGTCTAATTTAAATACATCTTAAAAATATTTTTAAGTATATTTTACAACAGTAAAATATACTTACATGGAAACATGATACAGTTTCATTGTTTTAGTCACTGCATTCATGTGCACGCGAGTTGCTACTATGTTAAGTACATTTTTTATGAACATGTTATAATAAATTTTTCGATCATGACGTTTTAAAATAGTGTATTTTTGAGTCCTTTTAGTCATTATAAGTAATTATTGGAAGAAATTTACAATTATATAGTTTTTATAACTAGTTTAATTAATCTTTGTTAATAATTGAGATGGTTTGAATTCAGCGATTTTATTTTTACATCTTAAATACCAGTTCATGAATATTATCGAAATAAGTTAAGATTTCGTTGCCTGAAAAGAAATGTAATTGGCTCTTTTTTAGCAAAATTACTTTGTGTATTACTATTCAATAAATATCTATTATTTTCTTCGCAACATTTAAGGAGTCATAAAGTTATTGAAATATGAATGATGAAAATAAAATAAATATTTAAAAATCTACATTTCAAGGCCTCCTTTTTGCCCCCCCCCCTCTTGCCTTTAATATTTCCCTGGGGTTTCGGGAAAATGGATGAATTTAATATCTCTAATTTATCTCTTTTCTGACAAGAAAAACAAACTTTCGACTATGCTCTCTCAAGGGTTGTTTTTTTTTAAAGCAGTGGTAAATGTCTTTTTTTTTTCGGTTAACTGAAACAGGAATAATTATAAGGTAATGTTTAAGGCAAACTAAAAGAAAGACGCATGTTGTGAAATATAAAATGAAACAAATTAAACGGGAAACAATGAATTAATAAAGAGAAAGAGTAAAAAACAGGGGAAAATCATCCATGCATTCTGTTACGTAATCCTCAGTCCATATTTTAACCGAATTCCAAAATGATGAAAAGAAATTTTTAAAAATGTGAGGGGAAGTCGATGACACCTGAAGGTGACAGTATGGGGAAAACTACCATGAGTATCATTACTCCAAAATAAATACTTCTGAGTAAGAGCTCTAGGCATTTAAGCAAGCGCTGCGCAGAGACTCATATTTGCATCACTATCATTTTCATTTTTTCAATCAATTATTCATGATTTTGAGTAATTTATTGATTAACTTATTTGCTTATTAAATTTTCTCTTTAAAGACGAAACATTCGTTAGCAAAGAAACTTTAATTAAAAATTAAGATCCAAAACTAGTTTTTTTAATATTTTTCCTTGCACTCATTTACAGATTTACCTGAAGATTTTCGTGGAAACTGAGTATTTTGATTTTTTTTAAACAAATGTTATGCTCCAAAATTTCCATCATCACTGTGGGAAATATGTAATCATCTAAAAATCACGTATCCGCATTTTCATCATTTGATGGAAAAAATACGTACAAGTGCATCAAAAAGTGTTGCGAATGGCATCTCCTAACCAACCAATCAGAGCCAACCTAAACTGACGTCAGTTGTTGTTATTCTGTTTTCACTTTGCAGATGCAGATGTACCTTGTAACTTCTCAATGTAACGTTGTGTGTTGTGTTTGTCCGTAATTAAATGTCTTTTATGTGTCACATCCTTGCCTATTCAGTATTTGTTGATCATTTTAGCCAAAACCAGACATCGGGTAGATGTCAGCCCTACATTATTATTTGAATTATTGTGTAGTAGAGTTACGCTACAAAAAGTTCCAGGACTATCGCTGCAGATCGACAACAAATTGCTGCGTAGGGCTGAACTACTAGCGGTAGTACTTCGGGGCCGGAGGCTTCTAGGTTCGAAACCCGATTCCACTGAAGATCCGCCGTGTATAGGGCCTGTTGCAGTGCAGTTAAATCATACGTAGTGGCCAAATATCCCCCTCTGATGTGGTGCGGAAGTTCGGAGAGGGGATGTCAGCTCGGGTGTCATCCTCGCCATCTGACCGCGGTCCAAAATGACTACAGATGTGTTTGACAGTTAGTATGTCACCACAATGCGTACATGGAGGGAGAAGCCAAAGAGCAAATATTTATGTGTCAGTCGTATGCCCAATACGAAGTTCAGTTAAGACGTCACAGCGTCTGTTAAGTTTCGTAACCCAATACGAGAGAACCGGTTTAATGACATGGAGCTTGTTATTTGTTTCCATATTCCATTTTCTGCCACTGGCAATGGCACCACTGATTGACGGCAGATCGCACATCAGCATAAACAATTGGTCGTCAAGAATTTGTAGCCGACTTTGCAGATTTGTCTGCCAATTCATTTCCGGTAATGCCAACATGGGAGGGAACCCATGAAAATAGAATCCAGCCTTTGAAAGTAAATGCCTATAGAAGTCTTTAACTTCTTTAATGAGTGGATTACGAGTTGAGGAGCTACGTAAAGATTCCAGAAGACTCATAGAATCAGTGTATAAAATGGATTTTCTAATTTCGTGTCATCAATGTACTTGAGTAAAAATAAACAGCCGTAATTTCTGAAGAGAATACAGAAGTAAAAGGTGTAGTTTATAACTGATGATGACCATTATTAAAAATGCAGGAAACAAGGAACCCCTAATAATGTCACTAGAGCACTGAAGAATTGTCGGTCATAGAAATAGAATAGAACAGCACCAGAATGAAAAGAAAGAATTCAATAGACAAAACAAGAAATTGGAAAGCTACATCTATTCCTCCTAACATTTTGATCAAAACAGAAGCAAACGATAAAAAATGTATTCTACGAGATGAAGAAAATTCAAACCAAACAAAAGGCGACCCCAACCGAAATGGCGAAACGTTAAAGAAACCAAAAGATGACAAACACTGAATGCTACATTTTTAAAAAAATTCAAATTATAAATGAATTAAATACTTAGAAAGCGAGGAAAAAAAATGAAATAATAAATTTCAATTCTTTTGAAAATTTTACTAAAATATTTTTAATTATTTGAAATTATCATATTAAACAGAATTTATTACGATAATTAAAAAAGTATGCAATTTTAACAAACTATTTTAAATACTCTTCTTATATAAAACTCAACAACCAGAAACACTATCAATTACTAATAATCAAGGAACCGAAAGGTTGCTAGTTTAACCACCCATTTTGTGCCATATTGGCGACAAACGCCATCGCACTACGATATTGTAGTAAATAACAAACGGTACCTATAATACTTTTGTTCGTGCAGTTCTTTTGGTAGTTGGTGGTTTGGCTGGCTGCTCGTGACTTAAGTTCCTAGAGTTACAGAATTGTTTCAGAGCACCAGCAAATTGTTGTACAAGATTGTAGTTGCAACGATAATGATCTGCACCAGTGGCGAATCCAGGATTCGGTCTGGGGGCTGAGGTCATAAAATTTTGTATCGTAGTGACGAATGTCAAACCTCATGGCTTATGTAAACCAAAACACTAACTTTACAGGCTTTTCCCCATGACAATAAGAATAATAAAGAACACTACAATACTTTCGATAATAATAAAAAATACAATGAAATAGCTCAAAATTTACCGCCACGCTACAAAGTGCAAGTGGAATGACTAGAAAAGTAGAAAATTTTCGAGCCTGTTAAGTCAGAAAGTAATGTTGAGCAATACGTAACTGAACTGAAGTACATCGA